>PVHP010051337.1:0-11486 GCA_004024765.1 Zapus hudsonius | reverse complement strand
AGAGAGAGAGAGAGAGAGAGAGAGAGAGAAGAAAAAGCATATGCATGGTTTTCTTTCTACTGTAAACAAACTCCAGATGGGTGAACGTGGCCAGAAATCCCTCCCCTATTCCTTCCTCACTTGATCTCGTTGGCTCTTTTTTTTGTCATTACACATTCAGAATCCTTTTACTATTGCTGAGCTTTTCATGACCCCAATAGTCAGTGACACAGCTCCACAGTTTAAGAAGCTAGACTGTATTAGTCAAGCTCTGGGGACCCTCCTGAATGTCTTCACTGGCCTGGGAGTGAGTGGCTCAGACATGCTATCTAGCCGGACTCTACTGCTGCTGACCATCCATTCTTGAGACCCTCTGCATTCGTTTGTACTCTGCTTTTCTCTGCCTCTCCCTCCTCCGTGCCTTCTTTGGTCCTTTGCCCTTGAAAGCAGGCTGTGTCTGGGTGTGGGTGCGCACTGCTCTTTGCTGTGGTTTCTGGGAGCAGAGGAGTGCTGTGATTTGGTTATGATCTCTCTCACCTTGCTCACTGCAGATCCTGCTTGCCAACCGTAATCATACCATCTGCAGGCTGTCCTGGTGTCCATGTGTGTATGCTGTGCATATATGCATGCATGTTCATATGTGGGGGGGGGCTCATGCCTGTGCAGGCCAGAGGATAGTCTCAAGTGACATCCTCTGGTACACCATCCATTTCTTTTGGAGACAGGCATTCACCAATTCAGCTAGACCAGCTGGCCATGAGCCCTAAGAATCCTCTTGCCCCTGCACTGGCATGGACCACCACACAGAGTACCTTATGGGAGTGTTGGGAATCGAACTCAGGTCCTCCGGCTTCTAGGTGTAAAGCAAGCCGCAAACACTTGACTGCCTGAGCCATCTCCCCACCCCTCTCCTGGTGTTCTCCTTTGTGATTCCATGATTTTTTTTTTGCTTTGGAGAACTTTCTTCCTACCTCCCAGCTCTGCATTTCTAATGTCTAGACTTTTCCAGAACCATATTTAAGTTACACCTTCCCTATCTGGGAGTCTAATTAACCCATGTCTCAGCTTTCTGTCACTGTAATGAAACCCAAGATTGTCAATTTATAAAGAGAAAAGGCTTTTTTTTTGGTTCACAGTTTTGTAGATTTCAGTAGAGCTGCTGCTTTGGGACATGTGGCGAGACAGCATATCACGATAGGAAGAAGTAGTTGAGAAGCTCAGTCATGGTCAGGTTGGTCAAGTTGCAGAAGAAGATGGAAAGGGCTGGGGAGCTGGACATGGTGGCGTACTCCTGTAATCCCAACATTTGGAAGGTGGAGGCATGAGGTCAGGAGTTCAAGGCTAGCTTCTGCTACTGAAGGTAGCTCCGTGCAGTAAACACTTGGTCTTCAGGTTGGTGCTTTTGGGAGGTGGTAGAATCAGTAAGAGATAGAGCCTAGTGGGATTCCTTCCAGAGACAAGGGTGTACCTTGGAAAGAGTTAGGGAGAACCCCCAGTACCCCCTCTTACCTTGTGTAACATAAGCTACAAGAGCAATGACAACATTTTCACAACTGTGGCCATGAAGCCAACCATATCAGCAGGGGTGTTTTTTTGTGTGATTCAACAATAGAAAGCTACAACAAATCCTTTGATTTGCTGAGAATCCAGTGATACCTTCACCGCTCTCATTGAGCAAATATTGACCAGTGACTTTCACAGTGTGGATATGACTTCAGTTCTTAATAAACTGGACCAAGGATATGTAGTTTAAAAGAAATAGATCAACAGATGGGGAAAATGAGGGTCAAAGAGGTTTGATTAAAAATGTTATAGGTGAGCCGGGCAGAGGTAGGAGGATCACCATGAGTTTAAGGCCACCCTGAGACTACACAGTGAATTCCAGGTCAGCTTGAATTAGAGTGAGACCCTACCTCGAAAAAAAAAAAAAAAGTTATAGGTGGGCAGACAAAAAAATGGTAATTTCTTCTTGGGACCCTAGGGTTTGTATGACAATGGCGGTTACACAGTTCTTTTATTTTTTTGTCACTAGTTTCTCTGAGTTGAGTAGAATCTGCTCACTGCTCACTCCCTCCTTCTCCTCCATCCCATAGGAGAAAGAAATATGAAGGGCTATATTTTCTCATGCATGGGGGAGAAGGGTGAATTGTTTTGGCTAAGGTAGAGGCAGGGATTAGCTGGGGGTTTCAGAAGCCCTACCTTCTGACCTCCCAAGAAGGAAGTGAAACCCACGAATAGCCAAGAAAACCATGCAGGAGGATCAGCCATGCCCCTCTGTAGTCACTTCCAGGGAGGCCAGAATTCTACCTGACAGAATATGGGAGAAACATGGAGGACTGTTACCAGAATCTTAAGTTTTGGGGAGCCAGTAGCCCTGAACCCTGTGCTTGGCTTGGCTCCCAAACGGGGAGTCTGAGAGGACTCCTCTGGATTGCAAGCCCACTGAAGGATTCCCATGACAACTTTAAGCTGTTTTCTTCTGTAACTCACCAATGGTCAGTGGCAGACTTAACAATTTTGGTAACTAGAAATGGATCCTGTTCTTTGTGTTCTGAGGCCAAGGCGAATGGGCCTTCATGATGGGCTCATGCACAGGAGCAGCAGAGGGCACGTGGGATGAATTAGGAAGCTGAAAGAATTCTCTGGGGTTTGGTGGTAATCCTGCCCTTGCGGCTGCCCAGGGAAGGGGGCTCTTCCCAGAGGCCTTTGCACAAGAATCTCAGCCGAGAGCATCTATTTGGCAACAGGCCACATCAGTCTCTGAGGAGGGCGATTTTGAGGATTTAAGAAAAATCAATGCAAAGCATGATGGCATGCACCTATAGTCCCAGTGCTGAGGAGTCAGAGATGGGAGACTCCCTGGGGCTCTAGCTTAATTGGTGAGTTTCAGGCCAAGGGAAAACCTTTGTCTCTAAGGGGGTGCATTGCATTCTTGAATGACACCTGAAGTTGCCCTCCAGCCTCCACGCATGTGTGCATCTACACACATGCGGGCACACAGATGCATGAAAAAAGAAAAGTCAGGGCTGGAGAGATGGCTCAGTGGTTAAGGTGCTTGCCTGCAGAACCTAACAACCTGAGTTCAGTTTCCCAGTACACACAAAGCCAGATGCACAAAGTGGCACATGCATCTGGAGTCCAGTTCAGTGGCTGGAGGCCCTGGCGAACCCATTCTCTCTGTTTCTCTTCTCTCTCTCTCTCTCTCTCTCTCTGCTTGCAAATAAATAAATGAAATTTTTAAAAAAAAGAAAAATCAATGTGAAGCACAGTCCTGTGCATGTATAATTCCAGCATTTGCACAGCAGGGGCTGGAGGATCACTCTAAGTTTGAGGCCAGCTAGGGCCCTGTCTCAAAACAAAACAGACTAATATTTTTTAAATATACCTATATAAAAAATAACAAAGCTATCTAAAATTAGAGCACATAATCTGCTCATTTCAGTGTTTTTGATGTATTTTTTTTGCTTTTTTTCTTTGCAAAAGAGTATTGTTATGAATTATTAAAAATACCAAAAATGTAGGGGCTGGAGAGATGGCTCAGTGGTTAAAGGCACTTATTTGCAAAGCCTGGGTTCAGTCTCCCAGCCAGCCACATAAAGCTGGATGGGCATTTGTTTGTAGCAGCAAGAGACCCTTGCACACACACACACACACACACACACACACACACACACACACACACACACAACCAACCCCTCACACGCTCATGAATAAATTTTTTAAAATTAAGTATACAACATGTCTAATGAAATATACTTTCTTATTTCTATTCCTGAGTCATCTGCATCCTTATGCAGAGGCAAGCACCATTGCATTTCCTTTCAGGTACATTTCAATGGATCTTACAATTATATAAGCAAGCAACCTTACACCCTTCTTCACTCGTTTTCATTCTGGTCAGAACATAGAGTAACTTATTCCGTTTAGTGCCTAAATAATACTCCACTGTATGGTTTTGTGATGATCTATTCATCCCAACATTAATGGGGTTTTTTGATTATTTCTCATCATTTGCGCTATGCAAATTGCCTCAAGTGAATAACTTCCTAAAAATAGCATTCTGTGTGTCAGCAAGCGTCTCTGGAGGAGAACTTACTACAGGAGAATTGTTGGAGCAAAAAGAATACACAGTTTTAATTTCGGTAAGCCTTGCCAAGTTGGCCTCTAATTTGGCACCCCTGGCACCCCAAGCTCCTGCTTGCTCAGTTTGAGTCCTTATTTGCCATTTGTTATTAAACCTTATGGGTTCTGCTGATTTGGATCCTATGATTGTAGTGATGGTTGAATATGTTTTTTTTTATTTTTAAATGGATATAAGTATGTGCATGTATGTGTCCCCGCACATATACATACATGTGTTGGTCAAGAGGAAAACTTTAATGTGTCTGTTCTCTCTCCAATTGGAGATAGGGTCAGTCCAGCTGGCCTGGGAGCATCCCATTCTCCTGGCTCCGCTGGCCACCCATTGTCATAAGATGTGCATGCGTGTGCCACACTGCAAATGACTTCATATGGGTTCTGGGGTATAGGACCCAGATTGGCAGGTTTTGCAAACGTGCCCTTTTCATCTCCCCACCCCAGCCCTGTTTTCATATGCTTTAGAACAATTTCTACCTTCTTGTCTAAGAAATGCTCATTCATGTTCACGGTCCATTTCCCTGCTGTTTTCAGTTTCTCCTGCCAATTGGATTTTAGGAGCACTTAGTAACTAAAGAAAATTAGAACTTTTGTCTTACATTTTTTAGTTTTTTTTTTCCCCTCATTTGACATTTTATGTTTCTTAGGATTTTTTTTTAATTATGTTGTCAGACTCTTTTTGGCTTTAAGATTTTTTTGACATATTTAGGCCTTCTCTACTCAGTAATTATATTTTAAAATTTTTCTCATATTTTATTACTACTTTTAAAATAATAGCTTTGTGGAGACGAGACTCACATACCATAAAATTCGCCCTTTTAATATGTCTGACTTAGTGGGTTTTGTGTTCATAGTCAGACAACAATCTCCACAATCTAATTTCAGGATCATTTCATCATCCTCTGAAGAAACCATACACCCATTAATCAGTCATTCCCCATTTCCTCTTCTCCTGACCCTTCTCATCCACTTACCTACATTCTGTCTCTGGATTTGCCTGCTCTAGACATTCTATGAACTATGCAAAAATGTCACTTCCTCTGACTGTCCACTTACTTTGAGTAACATTTTCAAGGTTCTGCTCCCACTTTTATGTTGTCGTTTTTCTATATTTAAATTTCTGGGGTTTATTTTGGTGTAGGATACGAACTAGGTATCTACTTTTTTTCTACATGCTTGTCCTGTTATATTCCAAGGCCCCTTTTCTTCTCTTTAAAATTTAATGCTGTGTATCTAATTATTGACAATAAATATATTTTAACAATTCAAAAAAAATTTAATGCTGACTTTATCTGATAATGAATTCCAGTTTGTATTTAATCTGTTTCTTTTCAGCTAACCTGATAACTACTTGGGGTGGGGGTCCCTGCATTGTCTTGCCTCCTAAAATTTACACTATTTTTACTACCTAGTATGCTATTCTTTCCTCATTTCCTTTTATCCTACTTTTATGACCATTCTTTCCTATTTTTATATTTATTTATTTATTTGAGAGAAAGAGGGAGAGAGGGAGAGAGAGAGAGAGAGAGAGAGAGAGAGAGAGAGAGAGAATGGGCACACCAGGGTCTCCAGCCACTGCAAACAGACTCCAGACACATGCACCACCTTGTACATCTGGCTTTACATGGGTACTGGGGAATTGAACTCTGGTCCTTCTGCTTTGCAAGCAAACGTCTTAACTGCTAAGCCATCTCTCCAATCCCCTATCCTATTTTTGTATGAATTTCAGAATTAGCTTGCTGAGAGTAACTTGGACATTATGTTAAGATAACATGTTAATTTAGGAAGAATTACTCTCCTGATAATGCCTTCCTTCTCCAGGAAAGGATTAACCTCTTCTCTTCTTGATGTTTTCTGCTGTGGCCATCAATATTGTTTTACTTGTTTATTCTTTCTATAGAGCATATTTATTCCTCCTTAAATTTATCCCTGGGCATTTTATATGTTTGATACTACTAAAAACGGAGTATTATTCTACTGCTTGTCATTTAGGATGGTTATTGATTTTTACATATTGCTTTTGTTCAGTTCCCCTCTGGAATCCTCAGGTAAGAGTTCAGCTGACTTGCTTTGATTTGTTGGCATGGTTTTTGCAGATTGTGATAATTTTGCTGCCTCTTTTCTGAATTTTTTTTTAGCCCTTCTTTCTTTCTCTTCTGTAATTACACCGGACAGTGTTAAATAGCAGTGTTTGTGGTGGGCATTCTTGTTTTGTTCCTAAGTTTAATAGAATCATTTCATGTTTCTCCATTAACAGGGAGGCTGCTTTTGGGGTGGAGTACACTCAATGTCTACGTGGCTTTTATGGGGCTTTATAATGAGCAGGGAGTAATTTGGAAATTCTGGATCCTACAATTATTTGCCAAGAGGTAAAACGTGCAGTTTTCAGTTCTCCTGCATTGATGAAGTGCTTGTCTGGATTTTCTTACTACCACCAGTGGGAGTTCAAGAGTGGGAAATACATGCCAGGAAGGAAGAGGCAGCAATTGTATTGTAATCTCGTGCTACTTTTCCTTTGCCGATCAAGTGAAAAGACTATGAAATTCTAGGAACAGAGAGCGCTAAGGTATTAAGCTTTCACTGAAAGAAAATCAGAAGAGAGGAAGGAGAATGATAAAAAAAAGATATTAAATACATATATTACTTTCCTCACTGTCCCCCCCAATCAAGCCACAATCAGAAACAAAATAGTTCTAGCATTGTCTCTTTAGAAAATTATTACCAAGAGGGCACAAAACAGTCATTTTCAGTGACATTGTCAGAGGGTCTCAGTAGAAGGTAAGAAGAAAACATTGCAACATTCCTCCATTGGGAAGCCAAGGAAACAGTTTCAAGTATGGAGGCTTCACTGGAGGGAGAGAGATTGCCTAGTGAAGCATGTTTACAGGTTCATTCTCTTTGATGCTGCCATTAAAAAATGTTTTGCTCTCTTGCAAAGAAAGCTGAACTGAAGCAGGATTTTATGTGCTAACCCGAACCTGACATTCCCTGGTAATAATTGCCAGGACAGGCTGTCCCTTGCATGAAGAGCTGGAAACAAAGGGAGAATTGATGTTTTGGTGGTTGGTGGAGACCTCAAACATTGTTGTCATTAAAAACAAAAGTTTAGGCTGACTCCATAAACTAGAGACACTGATGGGTAGTGTTTAGTACATATTAATAGTTGTCAAAATGGCAGGCAAAAGGAAAAAATTCTGGAAAACACACACGATGCATGACTGTGGCACAGGCCTCCCACACTGGTCCTCTTGCCACGTGGTCTCATCTCAGAACCTTCTCGTACACGGTTTTCACTCTGCAGGAGCTCTTGAGCTCTGTGCAGCTGTCTTAGGTGAGTCTTTCTTGGCGTTGAGTTTGGCACTGGTCTTAGAAGGTGCGCTGAGGAATAAGCGAGGACATAGGAGCCAGAAGCCTTGGGCTCTGCCACTTGCTGACTGAACTTTGCCAAGCTTCTGAGGTTACCTAAGCTCAGTTCCTTCTCAGTAAGTAATGTTTGTAATTCAGGAATTTCATATGTACTTAAACAGATATGTCACACAAAACACCTAACCTAACACAAGGCCTCATCAGGAGCAAGTAAGTGTTCATAGATGGGCTGGAATAATCCCATGGGCCAAGGAGCCCAGAGGTGGGAGAGTGTAAAGGACACCCTGTCCGGAGTGAGGAGGAAGGAACTGTCTTAGGAGAGACCTCATTGAGATGCTGCCAGAGGTGAGTCATGAGAAGAGCAAGGAAAATACTCTAGGGAAGTGTTTCTAAGCAGAGAAGGGCAATGTTTGGGACTCAGGAGATGGCTCAGTTATTAAAGGTGCTTGCTTACAAAGCCTGCTGGCCTGGGATCAATTCTTCAATTCCTCAGCCAGTCATGTAAAGCCAGCCAGACATTCATTTTCAGTGTTAAGAGACCCTGGTGTGTACACACACACACACACACACACACACACACACACACACACACAGAAGGAGAGAGATGAGTAAGTAACCACATATTTTTTTTTAAAAAAAAAAAAAGAGAAGCAACATTTTCAAATGCATGGGTTTAAATAAGTCTTAAACTCTGGTGTATTATTAACTTTTCTCAATGCTCTGACAAAATACCTGACAAAAGCAGTTGAAGGGAGGGAAGGTTTATTTTGGTTCACTGTTCGAACAACTACATTCCATCACAGCAAGGAAGGCATGTCCAGAGGGTGAGGTGGCTGGTCACACTGTATCCACAACCCAGAAGCAGACATGGATGGTGTGCTCAGCTTGTTTCTTTCTAGTCCATTGGGGATTCCAGCTCATGGAATAGAACCACCAACATTCAGAGTGGATCTTTCCTTCTCAATGAAACCTCTTGGGAGATACTTCACAGACATGGCCAGAGCTGTGTCTACTAGGTGATTGCAAATCCTGTCAAGGCGATAATGAATATTAATTTCCACAGCTGGAAACTCTGAGTAATGAGAAGGGCTAACTCCCTGGGTACCTGGTGGAAGGTTTCTGTCTTTGAGACAGGAGAGGGTGGTCTGTATGGCACTGAATAGTGCTTAGTGTACCTGTTTTGACTGTGGATAGATGGTGGGGAGCCATTAAAGTTTACAAAATGAGGATACGGTTGCATTTGAATTTTGGAAATATAGTAATAATGCCAACGGTTTGGTCTTAGAGATATGTGTGAGGAAATGAGCTCTGAGACAGGGTCATGATTTCTTAAATATTCCCCACAAATGCCAGTACAGTGCTGAACACAGTAGATTTTCAGAACTCCTCAAAGGACTTGAACAAAAGTATTGTTTTGCCTTGTCTGAAGCTTTCAGGATCTAATTCTTTTTACTGTTAACTGATCCTTCTTGTTAGAGAGGATCATTCCCACCAAAAATATCCCTGACCTTTGATTTCAGATTGTAGCATAAACATAACTTAATCTACCTAACCATTTACTGTGTAAACCTCTGGTCCATGAAAGAGAGTCTATGGGGTTGGGGAGATGGCTCAGTCTATATATAACATTCCCTCCACACAAACCTGAGTATCCAAGTTTGCTCCTCAAAACTGGAAGCTATGGCAGGCTTCTGTAATCCCTGCACTCTGTGAGATGGGAGGTAAAGACAGAAGAATTTTTCCAGAAGTTCTGAGTGAGTACAACACAAAGAACAATAGCAGAGAGATTGAAAAAAACCATGCCTCAAAGGAGTTGGAACACTGAGAACAGACCCCAAAGTTGAACACATATAAACGTGTACACACACACACACACACACACACACACACACACACACACACACACAAGCAAGTTGATTTAAAAAGATAGACTTTAAGAGATACTAACCCTGTACATCTTGAAAAAAAATAAGTGTCACAAGCTGTCCTGTTTCCTCCGAATGGTTTATGTGTAGAAGATAACTCTTCTCAGCCCCAAATGCTCAAGGTTTTGCCTACATTCCTTTTCAAAATTTTCCTTGTTAAAGATTCTTTCTAGCCTCCTGGCTCTCGGAAAGGAGAAAGCCGTAACAGCTTTTAGCTTCTGATTGCCATCGAGTAGGGAAAGCTCGCTGTCTCACTTAGAAGTGGTGACACATGCCAAGTTAGGGTCCCAGAGACAGTAGCTGTGGCCATGGGCTCAAGTGGAATCCCTCATTATGAGTACCTCACATGGAGTGCATAGCAGTTACAGAAGCAGAACCCTGCCTTCTGTTTTCAGCCTGTCAACAGATATTCTTGAGTGTATGTGTGTGTGTGTGTGTGTGTGTGTGTGTGTGTGTGTGTGTATAGGGAGAGAGATCGATTGATTGATAGTCTGACATGTAATCAAAATTAGCTGAACACGGTCCTGTAGGGTAGTGGGTAAGTGGGACACATGGAGTCTTTGGCAGTGCATTGCCAAAGCAGTGCGGGTAGGGCATGGGGAGTGTGGTGGGAACATCCAGAAGGGTACCTGACCTACCTGAGGGCAAGACAGGATGACGATGGCCATTCCAAGTTTCTCAAACAAGAAAGGAGAAAATGGGTTTTAGAGCATTTGGGGTAAAATAGCACACAAAAGTGCTGGGGAGATGGCTCAGTGGGCGAGGTGCTTGCTGGGCAAGCCGGGGACCTGAGTGGATGCCCCGGTGCCCATTTAAAACTCTAAGCATTGTGGCATTCACCTGTAATCCCAGCCCTGGGGAGGTGGAGACAGGAGACTCCTTGGGGCTTGCTTGCCAGATAGGCTAGCTGAATCAGTGAGCTCCAGGTCCAGTGAGAGACCCTGGGTCAAAAAAACCAAAGTGGAGAGCAGCTAAGGAAGACACCTGGTATCAAATTCTGGTCTCCAACATGTGTGCACAGATGTGTAGTTATCTGCTCATATGCATACCACACACACCTAAAAATAATGTCAAAAAAGAAATACTTTTGAATCTAGAAAGAAAAAGTTATGTAAGCACTATAATTTTTTGATAAGTCATCAAAATAGCCTCAGAGCTATTGTTTAGAAGATATCCTTGGAGGTCAGTGAATCCAAGGCCCAAACCCATTGCTTACATTGCATCTCAGTGCTGCAAGGGCCAAGGGGCCGCTTCCTGGAGGACAGTGGGCTGAGAGAAACGGGAATCTGTGCATGGCCTCTGAAGAGATCTAAAAGCCATGCTCTAGACAGGCAACCCTCTGTATTCCAGAGTTCAGTGGTGGAATATTCTCTCGTGGGAGTACACCAATAGAAGGGCCTGAGCCAAGTTGCCCTCAGTTAGAATTCTGCATGAGGATGAGGGGAAGCTGAGCAGAGACCAGCAGGTCCTTAGAACTTAAAGCTGACACCACACCAATAAGACATTCTGGGCAAGTCCTCCAGTCAAGGCTATAGTGTGGTGGCTGCTTCTGCCATAGCCAGGGCAGATGCTGGGTGTGGGAAGAAGGGAGTTGGATTCATGAATGGTATAGTCACATCCTATACGAGTCCATACGTATTGATCCATTTTCTTTACTACAATGAAATGCTTAGAGCTGGATATGTTTGAACAGTGAACTTAGGTCACACATTGGAAGGTGGAAATTCCAAACACCAGAGCACTGGCTCTGTTGAGGATCCCTTTGGAAATGTCATCCCTTATTGCAGATGGCATCAGAGTGGCAGGAACACAGAAAATGAGAAGGGTCAGTCTTTCCACTTTCCTCTAGGCCTTGCCACTTAAAGGCTCCCACACTTTCACACTGTCACCATGCCTCTGAACACACAAACCTTTGGGGGATGAACCACCACCAAACCATAGCAGAAAATTAATTAATTAACTAATTAATTAATTAATTTAAAAATGTGCCCAGAAAAGAGAAATCTCCGCCTGATAGGGTTTTGTTAAGTTTTGTTTTTTTTTAAATATTTTATTTATTCATTTTCAAGCAGAGAGAGA
>PVHP010051336.1:0-11463 GCA_004024765.1 Zapus hudsonius | reverse complement strand
AACAAAGGAGCAGGGTATTTATGGACAGGAGCTATCTAATTATAATACAGCTTAGGTCACAGGGTGTGTGGTATTTCTATTGGCTCCTTTTCTGTATCTGTATGCCTCTTGATTGGTTACTTCTTTGGAGCCACATCCCAGGGCCAGCCCACATTCCAGGACAGCCATATGCTTCCTTATATGGTGTCTTTTTTTTTTTTTTACTTCCTGGTCTTTGTGACCAGACATTCTTTAAGGAGGGGGAAGTAAGTCTAAAACTGGAGTCTGCTTTATAAAATGTTGTTTGCTTTATAAAATAGATTCTTCAGTACTTCTTGTCTGTAGTGGTGAAAGCAGAATGGTGGGTGTTTGTCCACCCATTCAAAGTCTCTTACTGATCCTTGGATTTTTTTTTCATGGGCTCTGACAATTTTCAGATCTTTGCTCTTCTACAGGACTGGGGTGACAGATATGCTAGCCACACATAGCTCTTTAAGAGGTTTTTGGTACCAAAGTTGAGTGATCTGTCAAGCCTCCTCAGGCCTTCATGCTTGAACAGGAAGTATTCTTAACCACTGGGCCATTTCTCCTGCCCTCCAGCTTGTTTTGTGAGAAAGAGTCTTGCTCACCAATTTGGCTAGAACCCCAGGGATTCCCTGTTTCCACCTCTCCAGTATTAGGATTTCAGGCATATGTTAGAACCCCTGACATTTTTCATTGCTTCTAAGGATCTGAACTCAGAGCCCCTGATATTTGCATAGCAAGCATTTTACTCACTGAGCCCAGCTTTTATCACTGGGAGTTTGGAGAAACCTATAACAACAAAAATATTGCATAAGAAAGCATTATTAAAATTGGTATTATTTAATTTTTTTATTTTAAAAAAGGCACTAAAATTTGGAGTTATAACTGCTAACTTAGAATGATCAAAGAAGTTTGTGATATATAACCCAAAGAATTCCTACTGTGATAGAAAAATACTACTTGCATGACAAAAATACAAGGATACCCTCTCAGAAAGAAGTTCTTATTTTAATAAACCTTATGCAAAGGAGAGTATATAAGTAGAGAGAAATTACAGGAATTATTCTTTACAAAGACAGTATTACAAATGAAAAGTACAATATAACATCTCCATATATTCATGAAGATAACTCAAAGAAAATATTATTACATGGCAATATTTGGAGCGATGATGAGAACACTTAAAAATTGTATGGAATTACAAAAATAGCATTTGCACAGCAAAAGGGCCTCTCAGAGGTGTTAGCAGACAGCCTACACAATGGCAGAAAACCTTTTTTAGTTGTATTTCAGATGGGGCATTAATAACTAGAATAAAGAATTTTGAAAATTGAACGCCATACAAACTAGCCAATCAATACATGGACTATTGAATTGAATGGGTAGTGTTTGATATAAGAAGAAACATAAATTACCAATAAGTATTTTAGAAAATGTCTGAAGTCATTATCCATCAAGGAAATGCAGAATGAAACTACTTGAGACTTCATCACATCTCAATTAGAATAACTATCATCAAAACAAGAAATTAAATAAATAAGGATGAGAGGGAAACAAAACCAGTTTTCAGTGATGGTGGAAGTGTGAAATGGTTCAGCTACTATGGAAATCAGTTTGGAGGAGATTTCTAAACAAATTAAAAGTAGAACTACTATATGGAACTACACAATTTCTGGGTATATACCCAAAAGACCTACCACAGAGATACTTATAATCCATGTTTATTAATGTTCTATTCACAATAGCCAAGAAATAGAATAAACCTAAAAGTATATCAAGAGAGAGATGAAGAATCAAAACATGGTACATGTTTACACAATGGAATTTTACTCAGCTAATAAAGAAAAAATGAAATTTCCAAGAATATGGCTATTTCTGGAAATATTTACATCAAGTGATATTACCCAGGCTCAGAAAGAAAAAAATATCACATTCTCTCTCAAATGCAGATTATACCAGTGTCAACCTGTAGTTTACACACACACTCACACACACACACACACACACACACACTGCTCTTACACATATATGAACAAACAAACATATACACCAAAATCACATATTCATCATCCACAAAATAAAAGGTTTTGAGGAAAGGAAAGGAGGATAAAAGGACCCACATGAAAGGAAGCAGGAAGCAGACAAGCAGGGGTGGAAGAACGCAAAGGGGTCAGGTTGATGAGGAAGGAATTTGGAGTATAAACAAATTCAACATTTGAGGATCAATAAAATAAAATGAATGAAATGAAATCTATAATTTTGTAAACTAATTTAAAAATTCGTGAAAAATATACATGGAATATCCAGTTTATGTTGGCTATAAATTCAACAGTTCCATTTTTAAATGTCTCCAAACCATAAAGTCATTTATGTATGCATCAAAACAAATGGCAAAAAATATTCACTGGGGTATCATTCAAAATTCTCTAAATTGGGAATAACTCACATTTTTTCATAGCATGGGTTATAGAATTTTTGCTATATTTATATATTTTATGTATACTACACTACATTGAACAATGTGCAGATTTTGTGATATCATGTTAATGAAATAAGAAAGAGATACAGCACAGCTTCATAATTTTTTATGTACATTTTAGAAAGTAGAGCTATATCACTTACAAATTTATACTTATGTGGGAAAACTAAAAAGTAATCAAGAGAATGGCTTTATAGAGATTATATCTGTGATGATTTTGGAAAAAAGGAAAGTGTTTCATGACAGGTGAAGGCATGCTACATGTTTCTCATTTTGTATGGTGGTGGACTTTGACAATTCACCTAGCTGCACAAATAGTGTTTTTTTTGTGTGTGTGTGTTTGTGTAAGTTCTCTGCATTTTCTTACATGTATAAAATAGGTAAAACCATTAAAGAATTTAAAACTATTGAGATTAAGTCATGTGTGCAGAGATATTAGTTTTTGTTTAATTCATGTTACTAAGAAGCTTGTTAGCACATAGTAAAGAGTTCAATAATAATTTTGACCAGAAAAAAAATAATAAATTTGACCAGAAGACCAAATGTAATGAAGATTTTCAGAATTTTTAAATTTAAGAAACATAGTATTTTTCTCACATATAAATGATATACTTTAGGATTATTCATTCTAAACCTGAGAATATAAATTCTTAGCCCATTACTGATGCAGGTTTGCTGTTTGAGTCAAATTAAGCAGTCCCTGTCACTTCTTCTCCACATGTCAAATCAGCTGGGGATTAATTTAAGGGTATACAATTTTGAAAGCAAATCCTTAAATAAGTGAGCCACAAGATAGCAGCTGCATAAATATATAATGGGTATTGGGATAGTAGACAGAGGAATTACTGAAACTCACTTTGGGAATTATAGAGTCAAGCATATGCATTAGTAAAGAAAAAATAGCAGTGACTAAATGATAAATCATTGGCCATAGTCCTATTGGAAAAGTAGTTTGTGAATAATTTCTATAGCAGTTATCTTAACATTGTTGATAAAAAACAAAACCAAACCAAACAAACAAACAAAAAAAAAAAACACCTGACCAGAAGCAGTTAATAGAAGGAAAGAGTTAATTTAGGCATATAGATTGGAATGCCAGTTTCCTAGTTACAGGGAATAGGAATGTGGGGGGATATGGCAAGCACCCAGAGCTAGTTCTGACATCTTCATAACCAGCTGAAAGGAAACAGCAAGAGTGAGTTAGTTAGCACTGGTAAGTGGAATGAGTTATAAAAATCCCAAGGCTCACCTCAGTGACACATCTCCTCCAGCAAGGCTCCACCACCCAAGGACTCCATCAGTTTGGGATTAACTAAGAGGCTTAATCAAAAACACATGAGGCTGTGAGGGTCACTTTACATTCATATCACCAGATTTTCAATTCTTCTATAAGTGGAAGGATATACAATATCCTTAATTCTTGAAGTCCCTAGAAACTATTGCCTTAGCTCTGCTGAAACATTTTCCCCTAGTAATATAATTCTTACAATTACCTGCAAAAAAATAGGTACTAAAAAATTTATCATAAAATATGCACAAAAGATAGAACTAAGGTGTAAGAAAGTAACTGTTTAAAGAAAGAAGGGGAACGAGTTTAAAAGAACTGAGGTAATTACTGTAATTACATATTAAACATGTAATTGCCATGCTGTGCTATACTTGGTAAAAACATTTGTTCCCAAAAATGTTCATGTAGTATTTTTCCCATTAATAATCAGTCATATGAGAAACCCCACTTATTTCTACCGTATAAATGAAAGAGTAACGGTTGAGAGTAGGCAAGAAACTATTTCACTGACCAGGGCATTTATTGTCTCTGATTTTTTTGTGTTACTGAACAAACTATCATTCTGAATTCTTGCCTTCTGTTTGGTTACATGAGGCTTTATGGCTCAATAACCACTAAAGTTCTTCTTATCCCTTATAGTCCTTAAAATTATTAGTATGATTCAAGAGTCAGCAATCATTCTAAAATTCTGCAGAGCCTACATTATAGGCTTTGGGATCAGACTGTCTATATGACATCTACTGGACTCAGAGCTGTAATCTACATATTCATTAATGGGTGTAACTGTTACAAACTAGGCTGGGTATCGTTTGGTTTTTGGGTTAGTTGAACAAATCCTAGCACATACTGAGACATTATTAGCCCTTGTTCACATATCACATTACGAGTGGGTATGGACATAATCTTGAATAATATGATTAATAAATATAAACTCATAAATTTGGCATTTTCCTGTAATGGTGGTACACATCTTTAATTCACCAATTGGGAGGCACAGGTAGGAGTGTCACTGTGAGTTCAAGACTAGCTTGAGACTACATAGTGAATTCCAGGTCAGCCTGGTCTAGAATGAGCTCCTATCTCAAAAACAAACAAACAACAACCAAAGAATCTGAATTTGTTTGACAAGTTCATTGATGACAAAATCTGCATATCTACTAGGCATTGGGGTTGTTAATGAAGGGATGATGCAGCTCTCAGAGCCGGGGAAAATAGTTTTCACACAGAAACTTACCCAGGATAACACCTGAGAGAATGTTTTACATATCTGAAGAACCCTATTTCAGATAAGACCCTTTTGAAAAGAGCTCTGCAGCCAGCCCAATCCACATTCATATGGTCACCTTTTGTCCCTCAATAGACAGCCCCCAAGGAGGCCTAGACCCAGGCAAACTTTATGTACAGGCTTTAAAAAAGAGTCTGCAGAGGGCTTTTGCAGGAACATGACTTCAGATATGGCTGTTCACTCTCCACTAATGTCTTGTCTCCGCTAAATAAAGGTATCCTTGTCTGAGCTCAGTCTGGTTCTATCATCTGCCTCAATTTTTTCCAACAGTTAAGATCTTATTTTAACTCTGTTAATAAATATTCTGCGAATATAGAAGTGAGATACCCTCGAGAAATTGTTGACATGGTTTATTTTATACGCCATCTTCACATACACAAAATGCTAAACATTCAAAGTCAGGGGGAGCTTAAATGACCATCTATAGAGGATCCATGTATGTGACCCACATGATATACCAGTTTCCCTCAAAAGTAAGTTATACTATAACCATTTAAAATTGAGAATTCAAGAGGTAGGGTACTTCAATTTACAAGCTATCATTTTGGATATTATATTTCTGTACTTTTCATATCTATTTCGCTATGTATTTATACTATCAAAGAAATTACTATGTGAGTACTTTGTGATCATAGGTGCTACTATTTTTATTTAGTGTTTATAATTTGTCAAATCTCAGATGTAAACACAGAGAAAACATAAGCATACACAACTGGGCAATAAGGCATGACTTCATTGAAAACTAATCATGATCTATTTATAATTTTATGTCTATGTTGCTTTCCCTAGTCAAGCAAGCCAGTGAAACAAAATGCTTCCTAGGAAACAATTAGTGATCTTCATTCAGTAAATTGGATTTAAACATTGAAAGACAATAGCAAAAGGTGGTAAAGATATTTCAAATAACAAATGAGATATAAATTCTCATTAAGATTGCTTCATTTTATATAATTGCTTTACATTTTCAATAAAACAATTCTTATTAAGAGTGCATTAGAGATCATATACTTAAGGAAATTTTTATTATGGTACTAATCAGTTCCACACTGCTGGGATGAACATCCAAGCCACACACAGTTTATGGGAGGAGGTGTTTATTTCCAGCTTATAGACTGTTGCAGTCAGCCCTGCCCCGCTGGGATGAATCTTCAAACCAGGCACAATTTGGGGGAGAAAAGTATTTATTGAAACTACAGATTGAGGGGGAAGTTCCGTAACAGTGAAAGAGGCTGGTTCTCTTTCACAGGTCGGAGCAGAGAGAGAAACCCATCACCTACACCACACACATAATAGCAAACAGGCAGGGAGCCCAGGACAGAATCTCTTCCCCTTTATATAGCCTTAGGGTGGGGTCTTACAACCCTTCCCCATAATTAATGGCTTCCTGAGTCTCTGGACTTTCCTTCCTGCACTGCCCACACAGGAAAGGATGCTTACTTCCAGCTTATTTGAGCCTCTTTACATCTTGCCCCCTACTGAGAGGCTGCCTTCCTGTAAGCATCCTCAGTGACCCACCCAAGATAATTAAAAAGATCTAAGTTGACAACAAAACCTAACCATCACACAGACCCAGGGGGAAGTTCCATCAATGGAAGAAGCTGCTTCTATGCATCTAAGCAGAAAGAAACAACCAAACCACCTGTAAAAATCAAGTGCAGCAGCAAGCACGAACATGCAGCAAGCAGAAGCCCAAGAGCTCAAACCTCTCTGCATACTTTCGTGCTGAAATTCAGGAACTCTGCCCCTCCCCCACCCCCAGCAGACATACCTTTGGGCTAGATCCCAGGATCCTTCTCTAGTGCTACCTCCTCCAACCAGGCAGCTGGAGACCCAAGTCATGAGTTTAATTTTAACACCTGAGTAATGGAGGACATACATTAAAACTACCACACTAACCAAATTGGTTTTATACATATCACCCATCAGTTTTCAGAAAATCATTCCAAAACATATGATGATAATTTTTGTAAGGATTATTTTCACTTATGTAATGTAACCCCTATTGTAAAGATTAGTATGTTTATATCCAGGTCCATTATTCCCATGTATATCTCTACAATAATGAATTATTCTATCGTACATAATTTATACTCTTGTTAAGCGCTTATTGACTGGTATTACTTCTTGCTATTGAAAATTTATAGTACTAACACTCCGGGTTTTGGCAACCTCAGAGTAATAGTAAATAAAATGTTAAAGCACTAGAAAAAGTTACATGAAATATATATCACTTCTGCAAATCAATGCTTTGGGCTTTCTTCTCTTATGAAGTCCTGTCTTATAAAATTTTCTTTGAAGACATTTTCACACAAAAGCTGGTTCTCAGAAGTTACCTTTCTATGTAAAGTGAGGCTTTATGTCTCTTAGCCAACCCTCATTTTTATTTTTTTGCAAGAAGAGAAAGATAGAGTGAAGAGAAATAGAATGAATGGATGTGCCAGGGCCTCCTACCACTGCAAATGACCTCCAGATGGATAAATGATTTTATGCATCTGGCTTTATGTGGGTACTGGGGAATCAAACCCAGATCATTAAGCTTTGCAGGCAAACACCTTTACCACCTATCCATCTCTCCAGCCCACCTCTCCTCCTTTGTTTAGTTAGGAATATATTTCCTTCTGACCACATTCTTAAATATTGTCATCCTAGCTAAATGCATCATTTGAGTGAATTTTCTGTAAGTCACAAATTTTATAAATAAAATAAGTCCAATAGATGTGATTTGTATGTAATCTCATAACTAGCTTTCACCAGGATGCTCTGAAAATGTTGCCCACTCAACGCTTCACAAATATTCCCTATATCGATTTCAGTCAGCTGATAGAATTTGATAACTGCTTACTTCATGTATGGTCCCATGATAGCCATGGTGAGGAGCATAAAGAGATGGGGGGAAAGGAGGTGATATTATACCCTTAGGAACTGAATATATTACTGGCCAAACAAGATATGGGTCAAATTAAGCATGTTGAGAATGGCCTGACTGGAGTGCAGAAGATGAAACACATTGATAAAGTAGAAGATATGCTGTCAGTCAGAAAGTGAGGATAGCATTGAATCAAGGGAAGAAACGTTAACCTCCAACAGCTCCTGGAATAGAAGCTCTGGATCTAACCGGCATGGCCTTTGTATTGTCAGTAATTTTAACTTTATGTTTTTTAATACCCCTAAACTATATCTGAAAATGCACAAATAAAGAATTCTCTATACCCTGAAGACCTTTAATCCTAAATAACTCTATGGACATGCTTTGTCTACTAATAAGTAATTAATTTCATTGTGACTGATATGGAAAGTTATGTCTTCTTTTGGAGCTATAAAGTTACCTCGAATAGGTATATATTATTTCCTAAAGTAGCAAGCTAAGTTAAGAAAGTTACACTTTTTTTTAAGGAAAAGTCTAGTGCTATGCCACAAATTGAATACCGTAATCCACCCCCAAAAAAAGATACGCTGGTTCACATGAACTAATATTTTTTTCTTGATTTTTATTTTATTTTATTCATTTGTGGGGGGAGGGTCTTAAGGTAGGGTCTTTTTTTAGCCCAGCTGATCTGGAACTCAATCTATAGTCCCATTCTGGCCTTGAACTCACAGCGATCCTCCTACCACTGCCTGGGGAATGCTAGGATTAAAGTTGTGCACCACCACCCCTGGCTTCAATTTGGATTCTTTTTTTTTTAATATATATTTATTGTCCATAATGAGTTACATTATTTAATGGGCAAACAATGAGTTGTTATCCCAAATTCCCCAATGACCCCCTCCCCATCCACAATCAGCTGGATATCCTCCTCCTTGGGTCCTCTGGATCAGTCCTTGTGGCAGGGGACCATGGATAGCCTAGTACTCAGCCTGGTTCTCCTGGCCCAAGTGTGTTGTTACTGAGGGGTGCCATGCCTCTGGATAGTCTCCCCCACCACGGCTCTCACCATCTTTCTGCCCCCTCTTCCGCTCAGTTCCCTGAGTTGTGGTGGGTGAGTATTAAGGCTGCTTTAATGTTGTGAGCTTAGGGGTCTTTGTGTCAAAAAACATTGGTTTCTGTCTCACTGGCTTATCCTGTGTTGATTGAATGGTTGTGACTGTGGGTCCCTTGTTCATGCCATCATTCTCTGTGGGGTTCCATATGGAGCCTCCATGATATGACTGTGGTGGCTCATCTTCTGCGAGAATCTCAGCTATCGGCCTACAGTCGGTTGGTAGGGTTAGATGGGCCACAGCTCTCTTGCTGCATCCTGAAAAATAAAAACACATTCTCCATCGGAGAGTGAGATCTGTCTAGGTTAACAAATATAAACAAATCTGGATTGCCAAGATTCTATTTTTAGTAGCCTCCCCATCAATCACTCCCATAGTGCATCTTTTCTTGTGAGCCCAAGTGTACGAGATCTGATGCCTATCGCCCTGAATCCCCAGTTCCAGTTAAAGGCTTCCCCTCCCTAAGTGGAATATTTGACTGAATTTAAAAGCTGTTGATTTTCTCCCCCAGGCCCAGGTTTCTCCTTTACAGGAGTGCTCCTTTCTTGGTTCGCTGTTCTTTCCCAGTAGGAGGTATGGTCAGCCTATTCATGGCCGCAGACTGTGTTTCATGCCAGTGGTCTCTGTTTATTCCGGCTGTCATTGATCAGCTTCCCCTGGCAGCTTGTGCAGTACCTTCCAGCACTGTACTAACTGGCATCTGGGAGCTGGTTACCATTCTGGACCTTGAAGGGTCTCTCAATGCTGATCAATGGCATTCTGTTGTTTCTTCAGCAACAGGGTTTGCCTCAGCCCTGGGGAGGGCATTCAAGGGCTTTGACAGAATTCTGTCTTGTTTTTGGAACCTCATGGGTCACTTTGGTGAACAGCTCAGTGAAGGAAGGAACTGGTGACTGGGACCAGGGGTTGTCAGACTGATCAATTAATTATTCACAGGCTTAGACTCTCTCCCATACTATTCATGGCCCCTCTTGCCAGTTGACACCCACTACTTGCTCAATAGGTTACAGTATGTTCGTAGGATTTTGTTTTTAAACCTAATTTGGTTTAGCCTCATGCTTAAGCTGTTCCCCTCCCCCCATCCCATACCCCTTATTCATAACCTCTCACTTCTTTCTACTAGTCTGCGTAGAGTTTATGGTTAGCCTGATTAAGGACCGCATATGAGGGAGAATATGTGGTGTTCGATTCTCTGATCTTTTGAGTGTTCAATTAGTAAGATCTGCTCAAAATCAGACCATTTTTTTCCTAAATTTTGATATGTCATTTTTCCTTTCAGCTGAGTAGAATTCCATCGTGTAAATATACCACAGTTTTGCTGTTCATTCCTCCATGGATGGGCATTTAGGTTGATTCCAATTCTTGGCTATTATGAATTGAGCTGCTATAAATATAGTTGTACAAAAGTTTCTGAACTAAAAGTAAAGCCTAGATTAGGGTAAGTTTTTTTTTTATAACATACTGGCATACTTTCAAATAATTTAAATTTGTTCTGTTCCAGGAAACAAATGTCATGCTACAATTTCAAAATGAAAAAAAAAAAAAGAGAACAGTTTGCTTATGTAGCAGTTAAATGATGGGCCAGTAGATTGCAGGGTCTGGACTTGAATATCAAACTACTAATTACCTTACAACCTTATTGTGACATGAGTCAAGTGAGGTGGGTTTATATGTGTCAATATTTGTCATTCTAGCATATAGATTATAATCGACAGGTCAAAGGGTTTACATAAAGACTAAGTTATAACTGAAAGAGTCCAGTATAGTTTCTGGCTTGTAAAAATAGAAATGAAAGTAATAATTTAAACTTTTATTTTATTGATTGCATATGTGTGCATGTGTATGTTTGCTCTTGCAAATGAACTCCAGACACATGCATCACTTAGTGTCTGGCTTCGAATGTGCCATAGGGAATCAAACTCAGGCCTATTGCATTTCCATGTTTGCGACTTTAACCATTGAACAGTCTCCCCATTCCCCATAGCATTTTTTTAAAGGCCAGTCAGTCAGGCCAAAACCAAAATTTTCTGAACATGCAAATGAACATTGGCCAGTCAAGTATAATTACAATGCAGTGAAGATCTATTTGTTCCAGAGAATGTCAAGGTATGAAAGGAATAAGCAAGAACTGAGGAAATGCAGACTACTCATGCTGAAATCCAGTTGTTATGTTAAAAAAGTATCTGATAATGAATAACATAAAGAAAAAATAAAAAAAAATTGACAAATTAAGAAATAAGGGGTACAAGAATCAGAGACTACACATTTTGGAGTATAGCATATGAAAATTCCTGTCAGATATAGGTGGTAGTGATTCAAACATCCTTAAGCGGAGACAAACAACTGAGTTCCAGTAACAAACAACAATGCATTTCAGGGCAAACCTGCTTTCCACAAAGTCTTTTCTACATGAACGGAAACTGAGAGGCG
>PVHP010051335.1:0-11484 GCA_004024765.1 Zapus hudsonius | reverse complement strand
TTTTTTTTTTTTTTTTTTTTTTTTTTTTTGGTTTTTCGAGGTAGGGTCTCACTAGCCCAGGCTGACCTGGAATTCACTATGTAGTCTCAGGGTGGCCTTGAACTCATGGCGATCCTCCTACCTCTGCCTCCCGAGTGCTGGGATTAAAGGCATGCGCCACCACGCCCGGCTTTGTTGTTTGTTTTTAAGGACAGTTTCTTTTGCATCGTGAAGGAATTTGACTCACTGGGAGAATAGGGTAGTTTTATAATACTAGTATAACACTGAGTGCTGGGGAGAATACCTAAATGATAATGCAAGAGCCAGATACACAATGTCTGAGAGATTTTGTTAACGCTTTTTTATTTTTAAAAATATTTTATTTATTTATTTGCAAGCAGAGATAGACACCCCACACACACACACACAGAGAGAGAGAGAGAGAGAGAGAGAGAGAGAGAGAGAGAGAGAGAGAGAACTCATTAAGACCTCTAGCTCCAGATACATGCACAACTTTGTGCATCTGACTTATGTGTATACTGGGAATTGAACCAGGATCCTTAGACACTGCAGGCAAGTGCCTTAACACTTTTGTGCTATCAGAAATCAAATGAAAAAAATGACAGGATCATGCTTATTTCTGTTTTGCTTTTTAAACCTTTCACTACAAATTTCATTTAACAGATACAGGGTTAGTAATATTTTTTTTTGAGGAAGGGTCTTCCTCAAAGACTAAAGGCCCAGGCTAACCTGGAATTCACTCTGTAGTCTCAGGGTAACCAGAGTGCTGGAATTAAAGGCATGCGCCACTATGCCCAGCTGGATTTTTTATTTTGTTCTTGTTGTTGTTTTTTTTTTGGGGGGGGTCTATTTTGTTTCTGAAGATTGAGCCCAGAGCCATGCACATGCTGGGCAAGCACTCTACCACTGAGCTTTGCCTTTAGCCCTTGTGATTGTTGATTAAAATGATCTTTCTAGCTGCCGAGTAGAAAATGGTTTGAAGTGATTAAGAGTAATTCTTGTTTGGTTGAGGTGGATGCCATTGCCTTTCTCTGTTCTTTACATACAAGCCATAGTCAGATTGTAAAGGTGGATATAGAGCTATGGAAGCTTGCACAAATCCTGGCTGATGTCTATCTGTTGCTTCTGCCTTTCTGAAAAGAAAACACACACAAACAAATGTAGGTACTCTCTCCAAGTGCTCTGCACCTTGCTTGAAGTGCAACTCTATATGCAGATGCTGAGTTCTAGAGGAATGGAGAGAAGTAGAGTCCAGGTTTCTGGTTTCATGGCTGGCAGGGAGGCAGCTGCCTGCACTTTGAGGTGCCAGCTGTGTGTATAGAGGCTCAACTCCCAATATGAGCCATTTGCCCTGGCACTGAGGCACAGCAAGGAAGTGAGTCACACAGGCCTCTCTACCCTTATGTCCTTGTACCCAGCCATTTGGTTGGCATAATATGTGCATTTAGCCATAGTCTTTATTTTCAAGGTTATGCTTTTATAAGTAACATTGAAAGAAAGGCAGTTAGTATTCCAAAATAGCTGAGCTACCACTAACTATCCTACAGTAAGTTATGTGTCCCAAGTGTCAGGGTTGCTGCCGAGCTTTGAATCATCTTAGTTATTCCTCAATACCTCCTACAGTCTTTGTGACTGTTGTGAGCACTCTCCCCAGGATAAATTCCTTTAAATTTTTTTTACAAAATAATGCAGCATGTGAGAAGCTACACTGTTGGCAAGCCCTATGTGGAAAGGGTTTCTGACACAGTTCTCTTCTTTGTGCATGTGTGAGTTCTTATTGGAAGGAATCCTGATGAATGTAAGATTGCATCTGTCAGTCTTCTTTTATTATAAAAACAAATACCAGCTGGGCGTGGTGGTGCACTTTTAATCCCAACACTTGGGAGACAGAGGTGTGAGTATTTCGGTGAGTTCAAGGCCAGCCTGAGACTACACATTTAATTCCAGGTCAGCCTGGGTTAGAGTGAGACCCTACCACAAAACAAAAACAAAGACAAATACCAGCTAATTGCTATTTACTCTTTTTCTTTCTTTCTTGATTTCTTCTTCTCCTCCTTTCTTCTTCTTCTTCTTCTTCTTCTTCTTCTTCTTCTTCTTCTTCTTCTTCTTCTTCTTCTTCTTCTTCTTCTTTTTGAGGTAGGGTCTTCCTCTAGCCCAGGCTGACCTGGAATTCACTATGTACTCTCAGGCTGGCTTTGAGCTCATAGCAATCCTCCTACATCTGCTTCCCAAGTGCTGGGATTAAAGGTGTGTGCTACCACGCCTGGGCCTTTAGTCTTTATTTTTTTTAATTAAAAATTTTATTCTTATTTATTGATTTGAAAGTAGAGAGACATAGAGAATGAGAATAGGCATGCCAGGGCCTCTAGCCACTGCAAACAAACTCTAGATGCATGGGACACTTTGTGCATATGGTTGTACCTGGGTACTGGGAAATTGAACCAGGCTTCACAGAAAAGTGCCTTAACCACTGAACCACAGCCCTTTAATCTTGAAAAACAATTTTATTGATAACTTCCATAATCATAGACCATAAACCATTATGGTTCCCTCCCTACCCTCCCTCATATCTCTTCCTCCTTTCAATTGTCTTTGTTTTGGTGTTGTCATCTTTTGCTCCCATTATGTGTAGGTATTATCAAGCATTGCAAAGTCATGAATATCAAGGCCACTTTGTATCTGGAGGTTTGTGTTGTAAGCAGGCCTACCCTTCCTTTGGCTCTTACAATCTTTTCACCACCTCTTCCACAATAGACCCTGAGCCTCAGGAAGTGTGATAGAGATGACCCGGTGCTGAACACTCCACTGTCATTTCCTCTCAGCACTATAGTGTCTTTTGCATTATCCCAGTGGTCACCACCATCTGAAAAAGAGAAGCTTCTCTCGACAAGAGTGAAAGTAACATTATTATATGGATATGCTCATTTTTTAAAAATAAAGTGCTTGTAAAGGCAGTTTGGTTGGCATAATAAATGCATTTAGCCATAGTCTTCATTTTAAAAATTTAGTTTTCATTTTCAAGGTTATGCTTCTATAAATAACCCTTATCCATCATCATAAATTATTTATATATGGTATTTTTGTTATATCTTAATTCTTTAAAATATTTTTATTTTTTTAAAGAAATTGAACTTTTTTAATTTATTCATTTTCAAGCAGAGAGATACAGAGAGAGAGAGAGCACACCAAGGCCATCACCTTGTGGGTCTGGCATATGTGGGTACTGAGGAATTGAACCCGGGACCTTAGGCACTGTAGGCAAGTGCCTTAACCGCTGAGCCGTCTCTCCAGCCCAAAATATTTTTATTTATTTGCAAGTAGAGAGAGTCAGAGAAGAGAGAGAGAGAGAGAGAATGGGCACGCCAGGGCCTCTAGCCACTGCAAACAAACTCCAGAGGCATGTGCCACTTTGTGCATCTGGCTTTCACTTTACATGGGTACTGGGGAATCAAACCCTGGACATTAGGCTCTGCTAGCAAATTCCTTACCTGCTGAGCCATCTCTCCAGCCTTATACCTTAATTCTTGGTTCTGAATTTCCTTTTAGATAGCTTACTGGGTAACAAGGTACTTCTTTATTTTTTTATTTTTTTGGTTTTTCGAGGTAGGGTCTCACTGACCTAGCTGACCCAGAATTCACTCTGTAGTCTCAGGGTGGCCTTGAACTCATGGAGATCCTCCTACCTCTGCCTCCCGAGTGCTGGGACTAAAGGCGTGCGCCACCACACCGGGCAACAAGGTACTTCTTGCTGCCTAGTTGTTACTGGTGTGTAACATAAATGCATTGTGAGGCAGAGCATATCAGTCTTTTGGTACATTTGTGTCTTGCTGTCCCAGCCTAGACTTGCATAAAGTTCTAGTTGCAGGCTGAAGAGATGGCTTAGCGGTTGAGGCGTTTGCCTGCAATGCAGAAGGACCTGAGTTTGATTCCCCAGTGCCCATGTAAAGCCGAGTACACAAGAGGGCGCTTGTGTCTGGAGTTCAGTTACAGTGGCTGGAGGCCCTGGCACGCCCAGTCTCTCTCTCTCTCTCTCTCTCTCTCTCTCTCTCTCTCTCTCTCTCTCATAAATAAATAAAAAATCTTTTAAAAAAAAGTTCTAGTTGCTTCCCCAGTATCCACATTCATCTCCAATATCAAAAGTATCCAGGTTCTGTCAGATTAGTACACTGTGCTTTAAAAAAATCTCTTAGGTCTTTTCTTGGAACCACTATTGTCTATTTCCACAATCCTGGCCTTTGACAAATACATAAATGCCACTGAGAATCCTTACGTAGATACTATGGTCTTTGCCTTCCCCTGACTTCTCATTCTGGATATCTAGTACCTAGTGTTAAAAGGTCCATTTTGTGACCATGAGAATGAAAGCTACAGTCAACAGAACACACTGCAGAGAAGTCACATTGAATCTGATTTTCCATGTGACTTCTTTGAATGTCCACCCTAGATCTGGATTTTTTAATCTTCAGGATTCCTATTACATGAGAAAAGAATGAAACTGTTTATTTGTTTGGCTGCAGGAAACACAAAACAAAAGCCAAAGCAGCAGCTCATGCTTGTGATCCTAGCACTAAGGAGGGCTGAGGTAGGAGGTTAACTGTGGGTTTGAGGCCAGCCTGTGCTACCTGGTGAGTTCCAGATCAGTCTGGGTAAGAGTGAAACCCTGCCTCAAAAACAAACAACAACAACAAAGAAAAAACACAAAACAGGTATGGTGGCGCATGCTTTTAATCTTAGCACTCAGGAAGATGTAGGAGGATGCTGTGAGTTTGAGGACTACCTGAGACTACAGAGTGAGTTATAGGTGGGCCTGGGCTAGAATGAGACCCTACCTCCAAAAACAACAACAAAAAGAAACACAAAACCATGCCAGGCGTGGTGGTGCATGCCTTTAATCCCAGCACTGGGGAGGCAGAGGTAGGAGGATTGCTCTGAGTTCAAGGCCACTCTGAGACTACATAATGAATTCCAGGTCAGCTTGGGCTAGAGCAAGACCCTACCTTAAAAAACAAAACAAAACAAACAAACAAAAAAACCCCCACAAAACCAAACAGCCAAGGTAGCTGACTGTGGACAACGACCTCTGTGATAAAAGCTCAAGTTGCTCTATGGCCCAGGCTGTGGTCCAGCAGATCTAACTGCCCACTTGATCTAAAGCCTACCTGTGTATAAGGGCTTCACCAATGAGTAACTTGCCTAGGTAATTAGTGGCTCTGAAGATTACTTCTTTTGTTGTTCATTATTTTTACTAGAATATGTTTATTATACATAGTGGGTTTCACTATGAAATTTTCATACATGTATATAATGTATTTAAGTTATATTCACTCCACCCCCTTTACCCTGGCTTGTTTTCCTTCCATTGATCCCTTTCCTCTTCCCAGCTATCCCCCTTCTATTTTCATGTTGTTATTTTTTATTTATACAAGCACAGAGGGGAAGAAGAGAGAATGGGGCTCCTGGGCCTCAGACCGCTGCAAATGGACTCCAGATGCATGTGCCACTTTGTGCACCTAACTTGAAATGGGTACTGGGGAATCAAACTCAGGACACTGGGTTTTGGAGGCAAGCACCTTAACCGATCTCTCCAGCCCCATGTTGTCATTGGGTTTTTTTTTTGGGGGGGGGGTGGTAGGGTCTCTCTCTAGCCCAGGCTGACCTGGAATTCATTATGTAGTCTCAGGGCGGCCTCGAACTCATGGAGATCCTCCTACCTCTGCCTTCCGAGTGCTGGGATTAAGTGTGTCACTGCACCCAGCTTCAGGTTTGTTTTTTTTCAAATGATGTGATGAGTTTCATGAGTGCTGCTCTCAGGAGCACGGGTGAGGCGTTGTTACAGATATTGTCATCTTACCAGTGGCTATAGTACTAAAGAAAATGTCTCTCCCTTCCCTAGCAATCATCCACTGTGTAGATCTTCAAGGAGGGTGGGGTCTCACAAGCTGTCCCCACCTCCATGATAGGATGTTGATGTGCTCAGTCTTCTACAGATCTTAGGGAGGTAATCACAGCTTTGGTGAGTTCAAGAGTGCAGTGGCCATTTTGTGCCTGGAAGTCAGCATTCCACACCCTTCCCCTACTTCCTCCAGGTTTTAGTCTTTCCACCTTTTCTATGTTCCCTGCATTTGGAGGGGGTGAAATAGATGTCTTTTTATTTATTTATTATTATTATTATTGAGGTAGGATCTCACTCTACTCCAAGCTGAGTCCCAGGCTGGCCTTGAACTAACAGTGATCCTCATGGGATTAAAGGCGTGCACCACCACACTGGCTTTAGCTGTTCTTATGGCTGTGTGTTAATCATCATCCTCATCACTTTGACCAGTACAAGTCTCCGCAGTTACTGTTGTCTACTGTAAAAAGAAACTTTACCAAGCAAAGCTGACAGTGGTACTAACCTGTGGGCATAAAAAAGTCATTAAAATGCAATTCAGGGGGCTGGAGAGATGGCTTAGCAGTTAAGGCATTTGCCTGCAAAGCAGAAGGACCTGAGTTCGATTCCCTAGTACCCACATAACCCAGATGCATAAGGTGGCACATGTGTCTGGAGTTTGTTTGCCGTGGCTGGAGGCCCTGGCGTGCCCTGCCCTTTCTCTCTCTCTCTCTCTCTCTCTCTCTCTCTCTCTCTCTCTCTCTCTCTCTCTCTCTCTCTCTTTCTCTCTCAAATAATAAATAATTTTTATTTTTTTATTTATTCATTTTCAAGCAGAGAGAGAGAGAGAGAAAGAGAGAGAGAGAGTCTGGCATATGTGGGTACTGGGGAATTGAACCCGGGAGCCTTAGGCATTAGAGGCAAATGCCTTAACCACTGAGCAATCTCTCCAGCCCCAATAAAATATTTTTTAAAAGTCAATTTGGGGGCTTGAGAGATAGCTCAGTCATTAACGTGATACGTAGCTTGCTCAACACTTGCTAAAGTTAAAGGCACTTGATTGCAGATCTTTTTTTTTTTTTTTTCCGAGGTAGGGTCTCACTCTAGCCCTACCTAGTCTAGCTGACCTGGAATTCACTATATAGTCTCAGGGTGGCCTCAAACTCATGGTGGCCCTCCTACCTCTGCCTCTCGAGTGCTGGGATTAAAGGCGTGCACCACCACGCCAATTGCAGATCTTGACAGCCTGGGTTCAATTCCCAGTACCCATGTAAAGCCAGATGGACAAAGTGGCTCATGCATCTGGAGTTTGTTTGCAGCAACAGGAGGCCCTGGTGTGCCCATACTCATTCTCTCTCTGTCTGCCTCTTTCTCTCTGTCTCTCTCAAGTAAATAAATTTTAAAAATTTTAAAGGCAATTTGACAGGTACCTCATGTCCATTTAGCAAGACAGCAACAGTAATAGCCTTATGACCACCACAGCCATGGGCTTTTGACAGTTGAAGACATGAATTCCATGGAGCAAATCTCAAATCCATTCAGAAAGTAGTTGGTTACTCCTATATCAGACCTGCCACTATTATACCAATAGGCACATCTTGCCTGTCCATTTAATAGTGTTTCATACAGAGTTCACAGCTGATGACAGTTCTGCCCCAGCAGCCTACACAGCACCTTCCAGCACTATAAGGGCTAGCCAGTAGAGAGGAGACTTATATCCCATGTCCAGCTAGATTTCTCTGTCTCTTGCAACTATGTGGTATCTTAACTACCACTTGTAATCATCAATAACAGTGACAATTTCTTGTATTGTTTTGGGGGCCTCAAGGACCTCCCTGACCAACAATTTATGGGAAAAGTATCTCATCTCTGGCACTGATATTTTCTTTTTTTAAAAAATATTTTATTTATTCATTTTCAAGCAGAGAGAGAGAGAGAGAGAGAGAGAGAGAGAGAGAGAGAGAGAGAGAGAGAGAGAGAGAGAATGCACCAGGGCCACCACCTTGTGGGTCTGGCTTATGTGGGTCCTGGGGAATTGAACCCAGGGCCTTAGGCACTGGAGGCAAGTGCCTTAACTGCTGAGCCATCTCTCCAGCCCTGGCACCAATATTTTCAATTAATTACCTATAGTTTCTGGGAGCAGCTTTGCTCACCCACACAGGGCAATTCCATTTAAACTCTTTATTTTTTTAATGTTTTATTTATTGATTTGAGAGAGAGAGAGAGAGAGAGGAGAGGAGAGGAGAGGAGAGGAGAGGAGAGGAGAGGAGAGGAGGAGAGAATGGGTTTGCCAGGGCTTCCAGCCACTACAAATGAACTCCAGACACATGCACCTTCTTGTGCATCTGGCTTTACATGGACACTGGAGAATCGAACTCTGGTCCTTCTGCATTGCAGGCAAATGCCTTAACCGCTAAGCCATCTTTTCAGCCCTAAACTCTTATTTTTCAAAATATATTTATTTTTATTTATTTGTAAGCAGAGAGAGCTAGAAGATAGACAGAATGGGCACATCAGGGCCGCTTGCCACTGCAGATGAATCCCAGATGCATGCACCACTTTGTGCATCTGGCCTTACATAGGTAGTGGGGAATTGAAATCAGGTCGTTAGTCTTTGTAGATAAGTGCCATAACCACTGGGTATCTCTCCAGCCCTAAACTCTTATTTTTCATTCTCTTCTTCTTTTTTCCTTGAGGTAGGGTCTTACTCTAGCCTAGGCTGACCTGGAATTTACTAGATAGACTCAGGCTGGCCTCAAACTCACAGCAATCCTCCTTCCTCTGCCTCACAAATTCTGGGATTAAAGATGTGCACCACCACACCTAGCCCCTCTTCCATTTTTGTATCACATGCATTCTGCTACCCTCCCCCCTCTTAAAGCCTTTTTTTTCTCCTCTTAGGAGTGCCCTTCTAGTGTGTGAGCTCCACACACAGTCCCACATAAATGCCCACATAGAAGAAATAAAAGCTAGGATCTGCATATGAGGGAAATTATGCTATTTCTTTCTGACCCTGGGTTATCTCGCTCAATATATTTTCCAGTTCCATCCATTTTCCTGAAATTTTTATTATTTGATTTTTCTTTGTAGCTGTACAGTATGAAATTCCGTATGCACTACCTTTTCATTCTCTATTGGACATCTAAGCTGATACTCTTTCCTTGCTGTTGTGAGTAAAGGAGCAGTGGATATGGATTGCAAATATCTCTGAGGTAGGATATGGAGTCTGTTGTCATTACCTTCTCATTGTTGGGTCAAAGCACCTGATCAAAAACAGTTGAGGGAGGAAAGTTTTTATTTTGACTTACAGACTTGAGGGGAAGCTTCATGGTGGCAGCACAGAACATGTGATTAGCAGAGGCTGGACATCACCTCTGTCACAGTAGGTGGGCAGCAGCAGCAGGAGAGTGAGCCAACTAACACTGGCCAAACTAGAGGCTAATGAACCTCCAAGGTCTCCCCTTCCTCCAGCACACCTCCTCCAGCAAGGCTCCACTTCCCAAATTGCCATCTGCTGGGAACCAAGCATTCAAAACACATAGGTTTATGGGGACACCTGATTCAATTCACAAAGTCGTTTGGGTATATGCCTAGAGTGGTATAGCTGGGTCATATGGTATTTCTATTTTCAGTTTTTGTGAGAAACCTCCACACTGATTTCTATAGTGTCTGCACCAGATCACACTCCTACCAATAGTGAATGAGGGATTCCACTTTTTCTATATCCTTGTCAGCATTTGTTGGAATTTGTTTTCTTGTTAATAGCTAACTGGTCTGAGATAGAATCACTAAGTAGTTTTGTTTTTCATTTCCATAATGGCTAAGGATGCTGAATATTTTTTAGAATATTTGCCAAATTTGTATTTTTTCCTTTGAGAATTTTTTCTTGAGGTAGGTTCTCACTCTAGCCCAGGCTGACCTGAAATTCACTATCTAGACTCAGGCTGGCCTCGAACTCCCATCAATTCTCCTACCTCTGCCTCCCAAGTGCTGGGATTAAAGGTGTGATTCACCATGCCTGGCTCCTGTGACAATTTTCTATTCAGTTACTTGGATCATTTATAAATTTTTTAAAATTTATTTGCAAGTAGAGAGAATGGGTGTGCCAGGGCCTCTTCCTCTTGCCACTGCAAATGAACTTCAGATGTATGTGACACTTTGTGCATCTGGTTTTACATGGGTACTGGAGAGTCAAACTCGGGCCCACAGGCTTTGCAAGCAAGCACCGTTAACTGCCGAGCCATCTCCTCAGCCCTCTCTTAGCCCATTTTTTAAATTGGGTTGTTTGTTTTCTTTTTAGTTCTTTGTATGGTCTTGATATTGATCCTTTGTCAGATGTATAACTTGAAAAAAATTTTTTTCCATTCTGTGGACTGTCTCTTCAAGCCTTTTAATTTCATGAGGTCCCATTTGTCAATTGTTGGCATTATTTCCTGAGCAACAGGAGTCCTATTCAGAAAGTCCTAACCTATGCCTGTATCATTAAGTGTTTTTCCTACTTTTTCCTCTAGTAGTTTCAGAGTTTCATTCTTACATTAGGTCCTTCATGCATTTGGAGTTGATTTTTTTTTCCAGTGCTTGGGATTGAACCCAGGGCCTTAGGCATACTTGGCAAGCACTCTACTGTTTAGCCACATATTCAGCCTTGGAATTGATTCTTCTACAGGCTGAGGGATGAGAGTCTACTTTCCTTCTTTACATAGATATGCAGTTTTCCCAGCACCATTTGTTGAGGCTGGATTTTCTCTAATATGTATTTTTGGCCTCTGTCAAAAATTAGGTGACGCCGGGCATGGTGGCGCACGCCTTTAATCCCAGCACTCGGGAGGCAGAGGTAGGAGGATCACCATGAGTTCAAGGCCACCCTGAGACTACATAGTGAATTCCAGGTCAGCCTGGGCTAGAGTGAGACCCTACCTCAAAAAAACAACAACAAAAAAGTGTCTTGTGGAGGAATGGGTTTATGGGTAATGGACTTGAGGGGAGACTCCACCCTGGCATGCCCCTTCTCTCTCTGTCTCTCTGCCTTACTCTCTCTACCTGCAAATAAGTAAAAAATATTTTTTAAAGCCGGACATGGTAGTGCACGCCTTTAATCCCAGCACTCGGGAGGCAGAGGTAGGAGGATCGCCATGAGTTCAAGGCCAGCCTGAGACTACATAGTGAATTCCAGGTCAGCCTGGACTAGAGCAAGACCCTACCTCGAAAAACAAAAAAAAAATAAAAAATAAAAAATAAATCAGGTGACTACATGGGCATATATTTGGGTCTTCTATTCTATTAATCTATTTTTTTCTATCAGTATCATACTGTTTTTATTACTATGGCTCTATAATATAACTTGAAATAAGGTATGGTGATGCCTCTAGTATTATTCTTTTTTGTTCAGAATTGCTTTTGCTATCTGTGGTTGTCTTTCCATATAAATTCCAAGATTGCCTTTTCTATTTCTGTGAAGAATGGTGTTGGGCCGGGCGTGGTGGCGCACGCCTTTAATCCCAGCACTCTGGAGGCAGAGGTAGGAGGATCACTGTGAGTTCAAGGCCACCCTGAGACTACATAGTGAATTCCAGGTCAGCCTGGGCTAGAGTGAGACCCTACCTCGAAAAACCAAA
>PVHP010051334.1:0-11499 GCA_004024765.1 Zapus hudsonius | reverse complement strand
ACATGCCTTTAAGCCCAGCACTTGGGAGGCTGAGGTAGATGGATCGGCTGTTAGTTTGAGGCCAGCCTGGGGCTAAAGAGTGAGGTCCAAGTCATCTGGGCTAGAAGGGAGACTCGGTCTTAAAACAAACAATAATAATAATAATTATTAATTAATAAAACAAATTACCTATAGTGTGGGCTGGGGAGATGGCTCAGTTGGTAAAGCGCTTGCCTCCCAAACATGAAAGGCGGACAGATCACCAGGGCTTGTTAGGCAGCCAGTCTAACAGAATTGGTGAGCTTCGATGTGAGACCCTGTCTCAAAAAGAGGCAGTGGTTAAGGCACTTACCTCCAGTGCCTAAGAACCCGGGTTCAATTCCCCAGTACCCACATAAGCCAGATGTGCGAGGTGGCACATGTGTCTGGAGTTTGTTTGCAGTGGCTGGATGCCCTAGTGCGCCCATGCTCTCTCTTTCTCTCTGTCTCTGTCTCTCTTTGTATGTATCTGCTTGCAAATAAATAAAATATTAAAAAAGAAAGAAAAGAAACTTTAAAAAAAAAAAAGAGGCAGATAGGACCTGAGGAATGACACCTGAGACCTGAGGTTGTCCCCTGGCCTACACACACACACACACACACACACACACACACACACACACACGTGTGTACCACATACCCATGCAAGAAAAAAGACCTTCAGCATACCCTACCTAATCACCCTAAACCAAAGTCCTCTCCTCCACGTTGAGCCTCTCAGATCACTGTGATTAACACAGGAACAACGACTTCAGCACCCAGAGGTCTGCACAGGACAGGAGACTCCGCTAGGGTGAGCTCCAGGCTCCCTGTCGGGCTGGGAGGGTGTGGCTTCCTTCTAAGCTTGCTGGGGGAAAATCTGCCATAAAAGCAGAGATCCACGAAGATGTCACATGGGGGAAAAAGACGTCACCGGGGCGATGGCTGACACACTTTATCTGTGGCTCTCAGGGAACAGGAGACAGATATGCAGAAAATGGTCAGGGAGCCTCTTAGAAATGGGGTTCATTTCAGTGGGTCTTCCATGCTTTCATGCTGAAACAATACAGTTGGGGGGTTTGGGGAAGCTGGGGAGAGAATAGGACTTTCCCTACAGAAGACGAAAGCCAAGATGCAGTTCTTAGCTCCAAGCCCCGGTTCTTCAAAAATAGGTTCTCCTCCATGGAGAAGCAGAAAGCTAAGCCCTCTTGGAGCTGCTTGCATGTTTGGAATCGAACAAACACCTATTTCATGAAAGAAATAAAATTTTAAAGATCACAGCAACATGACCTTATAGTAGCTGCTTGGTCCCCTAAGTGTACATGTGTGTGTGTTTGTTTTATTTTAAGAAAAAGAGCTATTCAGCATTAAAGATTCAGGAATGTCTGTTGACATATTAAGGAAACAACCTCAGGGGACCAGGGAACAGCTGACAAGCCTCCAACAAGCATCACCAAGGGAACAGTGACGCAAATGTGTTCCGTTTTTTACAGGCTGGCACACTGCCAGGCTCCCTGCCTCATGGCTGATGTAACTCCAGGCCCTATCTGGGTTAGTACTGCTCAGATATCAGCTTGGCAGCTCTGATGGCTTTCGGCAACAGCGGGGTCCTTTTATAGAAGATGGCAAAGTGGAAAATATATGTTCATGTACACACATAGGCAGAGAAGATATAGACAGACAGACAGACAGACAGATAAATAGATTTCCAGAGTCTGGCATCCTGGATCCTGTGCCCTGTGCAGGAAAATAAGAAAGGAATGAGAAGGGAAGAGAAAGGTATCTAATATCAGCTCAAGTCTCACCTAACACACTCAGGTGTGTACCTGTGGAGGCAGACCAACCATCCACGAAGCGCATTGCTATTTCACAATCGCAGGGCCTAATGTTCTTAAGCATAGCTAGGAAATGTGCATAATTCCCAGCTGAGCTCCATAATGATGGAGGAAAACAGAAGACATTAGTTGGGAATGTGAAAATAATGGTCTTTTTCATTATTGACTAAATGGCCTGGTTCCTGTTTAAGGTTGTGCAGAAAGTATTGCTTTTTAAAAACTGTTCTTCAAGACCACTGCTTTTCAGTTCTTGTAGAATAAATCACAGGAATGAAAACCATGCCCATCGTAATCCATCTTGGGCTGTCTGATGTGAAATGTTTTGAATTGTGTGCCTACGGCTACTTTCCACTTTCTCAGGCAACCAACCCATTTCAGCCGTCCAAGGAAGACCTGTTATTAAAACTCACCTCCGTTATACCCAGTCTCAGGTGTTCATTAGGTCTCACTTGGACAGAGGAAGGGCCTATGCGGTCCGACAGAAGGCCAGTAGCAAATCCATATTGACTTTCAAAGTGTTTTGAGGGCAGATAATCAAATTGATGAGGGATGGAGAGGGTGGACAGCAACAGGAGCAGCAGACGTAGTTCAATAACAAAACCAGAGTGACAGCGGTGGCATTGGACCAAGGGCAGAGACGTGGTAGAAATGACACATGATTAATCATTTATGCATTTATAGTGCATTTCTCTTTTCTTTTTCTTTTGCTGTGTTTGAGAGAGGGTCTTGTATAGTTCAGATTGGCCTTGAAACTCATGGTAATCCTCCTGCCTCAGCTTCCCAAATGTTAGCATTACAGGTATGTACCACAATGTCCATCTTAGCTCATTTCTTTGAAGGTAAGTTTTGGAATTTGTTCTCTCGGAGAGGTTTAGGAGAAGCTGCAGGGAATCCATAACCCCCTGAATTTCGATTTAAAGTGGATGGGTAAGTACATATTTTTAGGAGAGGACTCCTAAGTTTGACTAGCTTCTCAAAGGAATCCAAGAGGCTCCGCAGTAAAGTTAAAATTGAACAATTCTATTCTATGGTGGGCCATGCCTGTAATTCCAGCATTCAAGAGGCTGAGGCAGAAGGAGTGCCATGAGTTTGAAATCTGAGTTAGAGTGAGATTATGTCTCACACACGTTACATGGGCTGAAGAGATAGAACATTCCATGGGGAAAGTGAGCCTAAAGACCCCTAGAAATCACATGAAATCGTAGGCATGGTGGTGTATGACTCTAATCCTAGGGCTGGGAAGATGGAGACAGGAGGATCCCAGGGTTATCTTGTCTAGCCAAATTGATGAGTTCTCGGGTGAGTGAGAGACCCTATTTCTCAAAAATAAGGTGGAACTGGATGCACACACCTTTAATCCCAGCAATTGGGAGGCAGAGGTAGGAGGCCATCCTGAGGCTACATAGTGAATTCCAGATCAGCCTGAGCTAGAGTGAGACCCTACCTCGAAAAACAAACAAACAAACAAAAAATGAAGAAGGTGAGAAGCAATAGAGGGAAACACCCAACCTTGACCTCTGGTCTCCGCACACATGTACACGTGCACCCCACATGTGCACCAACACGTATACAAACACACACCCCACATACACATACGCATATACATGCTAAACTAGCAACAGCAAAAATAATGTCAAACCCTAAGAAGTTAAAAATTCCAGGGCTGGAGAGATGGCTCAGCAGTTAAGGCACTTGCCTGCAAAGCCTAACCCAAGTTCCATTTTCCAGTGCCCACATAAAGCCACACGCAGGGTGGCACATATGTCTGGAGTTCATTTGCAGTGGCAAGGGGCTCTGGCACGCTCATTCTCTTTCTCTCTCCTCTCTGTTTAGCAATAAAAATAAAAATATTTAAAAATAGCAAAATGATAGTTTCACTGTAACACATTTGGGGCTAGGGAGTAGGAAGAAGAAGAAAACGGATCTGATCTCTCACTGATATATGCATGCATGTGAGGGGTACCCTGAAAGCTAGTGGAAAAAATGGGTTTGGATAATTTTAATTAATTAAATTAATTTTAAATTAATTAATTTTAATTCATTAAAGAGCCCGATCTTGCCTTTGATTCTACAAGTTTCTCCTTGACCCTGACTCACACTCGACTCTATACAGGTGAGTTTAGTATCACGATGCTGGTTTCACATTCGCAGAGTTCCTGCCTGTTTCCCTCCTAGATTTCATTTCTTTTTTTGTTTGTTTGTTTAAAATATTTTATTTATTCATTTTCAAGCAGAGAGAGAGAGAGAGAGAACACCAGGGCCACCACCTTGTGGGTCTGGCTTATGTGGGACCTGGGGAATTGAACCTGGAGCCTTAGGCACTGGAGGCAAGTGCCTTAACCGCTGAGCCATCTCTCCAGCCCTCCATTTCATTTCGTTTCGGCCCGTCTCACGATTCAGATCACTTCTGAGGCTTCATTTCCTTGTCGCTCCATCAACACCAGGGGAAACAGCAGCGCACTGGGAGCTGCTTCACACGTGAGGGTGACACTACTGTCCCTGAAATTCACATCCATCTTAGAATGGTTTTTCTTCCCAAAACCTTTGTTTCCATTCTGCCGATCCTTTTCCAAAATGCTTAGAAAATAGATTTTACAAAACATTGGGCACGAATGTCGGTTGTGTGTAAATTTTCTAAGAAGTAGGGTGACTGCAGCTGTTATTTTATCCACATATCCTGCTCAATCTGTCATGTAGTTACTGTGTTTTATAAACATGTGACACATTTGGAAATACATTGTTCATGGATCTCACGGTTTCCATTCAAGGCGTGCTAAAAATACAGTATCTGTCAGTGTGGCTTTCAGAAATAAGATACCATCGTGTGAACATCCCAAGAATGCCCACAGTTCTGGCCAAATAGCTAAAATACTTCCTGTTTCTTTCTTTGCCCTGCTGCGGACACCCCTGTCTCCTGTGGAATTTGTTCTTGAAGTATCTCAGATGCAAAAACATCAGGGGTGTAACCCAAAAGCAAGGGGTGTAACCCAAAAGCTTAAGGGCTGCTCAGAGGTTGAGTGAGCTTTCTTCACGAGCATGAGGGCCTGAGGGGCCCAGACCTTCAGAGTTTGAATCTCTTGATCCCTTAAGAACAGCTGTTGGATGTGGCCACACCTACCTGTAACCCTAGTCCCATGGGTGGGGTGGGGGGGAGTACAGAGACCAGGCCACCATAGGCAAGCACTCCCCACAGCAGGGGCCTATGGGAGGTCATGTCACACCCAACCATACACACACACACACACACACACACACACACACACACATACACACAGGAAAAAAGGTGTTCACTTAAATTTCTCACTTTCTAAGATTCACGTTTATTTTATTAGTTACTTTTCTTTTTTTTTTGATTTTTTAAAATTTTTATAATCTGTATTGGGAGCTTACATACTAATGCTATAATATATAAACATACTATAAATTGGTGATATTCTCATCAGATTAGCTTCTTTTTTTTTTCTTTATTGTTCATAATAAGTTACATTGTTTAGTGGGCCAACCATGAGTTGTTATCCCCAATTCCCCATTGTCCCCCTTCCCCATCCCCAGACAGCTGGATATCCTCCTCCGTGGGCCATCTGTGTCAGTCTTTGTGTTAGGGGACCATGGATAGCTCATTCTTCAGCTGGGCTCTCATGTCTCAAGTGTGTAGTTACTGAGGGGCTTTTCTTATCATTGAGACCAAATACACAACAGGAAGCAACTTCAAGGAGGCTCACGGTTTGAGAGGACTCAGTCCATCCTGGTGGAGAAGACAAGCCCCCGGCAGCAGGAGTGTGACGCGGTGGCTGGAGGAAGCACAGCCCACGGGTCACACAGGAGCCACCTGGAACCCTCTCGTAGTCCCTCCCCCGTGGTCCTACCTCTGCCAGCTAGGCCTCACATCCCCAAACAGCATCACCTACTAGGACCAATGTTCAAATAGATCAGCCTAGGGCTGGAGAGATGGCTCACCGGTTAAGGTGCTTGCCTGCAAAGCCTAATGACATGAGTTCGATTCCCCAGTACCCACAAAAAGCCAGGTGCACAAAGTGGCGCATGCATCTGGAGTTCCATTGCAGTGGCTGGGGGCCCTGGCATGCCTATTCTCTCTGTCTCTCTCTTCTATCTCTCTGCTTGCAAATACATACATACATACATCAGCCTGCTGAGGTCATTTCCACATTTATTTATTTATTTTTAAATGTTTTTACTTATTTATGTGAGAGAGGAACAGAGAGACAGACAAAGAGAGTGAGTATGGGCACACCTGGGCCTCCTGCAGCTGCAAACAAACTCCAGATGCATGCACCACTTTATGCATCTGGCTTTACATGGGTACTGGGGAATTGAACCCATGCTGTTAGGCTTTGCAAGCAAGCACCTTTAACCACTGAGCCATCTCTCCAGCCTCATCACACCTTAATTTTTGATGTAGAAAAGTAAGATAACGAGTAGAGGCTGTCTCATCTGCCAGGTCAGTGACGTCATACAACGCCACGTGTTGATGGCCATGTCCGTTAGCTGGAAGCAGTGAAGCGAATCGTAAGCCGAGCTGGCTTGCAGAGCATTAGAAATACTTGTTTGTATCTTGGATGTGAAAACGACACAAGGTCAGTCGGTAGCGTAGCCTCTTGGAGAACGTGGAAGCCAGGCAGAGTCTCATGGTGTTATGGGTATTGGGGAGAAGTGAGGACATGGCTAGAATCTAAATATCCCACATAAAGCAGATATGACAGTGCATGTGTGTGATCCCAGAGCGCCTCCAAGGAGCTGGAGGTGGAGACAGGAGAACCCTTGGAAGCTTCAGGACCAGCTAGCTCAGTGGCAAGGAAAGACCCTCTGCAGACCGACACCCACAGTTGTCCTCTGACCTCTACAGACACATGGTGGCATGCACACATATGAACATACCCAAATGAAACACTAACTTAACTCAAATAAACGAAAAACTTAAAAAAAAAAGGCACTTGCCCTTTTAAGTCAAAACAACGACACGATGTTTGAACCAGGAAGGCAAGTGAGTATTCTCCAGTTCTTTCGTCCTTAAATTATCTTCATTTTTATAAAGCATGTCTGTCAGTTTCTTTTAAGTAAGGGCAAAATTATCCTAAGAAATCCATAGTGTAGACCTCATATTTTCAACCCAAATAACCATTTCAATGACAAGCACAGCTATTACAGGAGCGTTATTGGCCGCATGTTTATTTCTTCCATCAATCTGATCTTAACAGCATCATCTCCCCTCACAGGAAAGAAACTCTTCAGCAGCTAGCTCTGTCTGCAGAACCAAGTCCCAGCCTGGACAGGGGCTGCATTCCTGGTCTGCTGCTGGCCGAGAGAATTGTCACATGGTCCTGTGCTCTTTGTGTTCCTGACAGACGTGCCAGGAATGAAGGGAGAGGGTTCTGGAAGTTCTCAGGAGATAGATGATAGACAGACAGATAGACAGACAGACAGTGCGTTTGTGGTTGTTGTTCACTCCTGCACGGCAAGTGACTTAATCCACTGAGCCATCTCCCCAGCCTCTCTAGGGAAAGTGTTGACCTACGACACAACTTTGGGCTAAACTTGAAGGTTTCTATCTACTTGGAGCAAAAAACAAAACAAAACAAAATTTAAAAAAAAAATGTAGTTTCCCACGTTACAAGAGGACCCAGGCTGTCCCTGGAGAAAGCTTGCTTCACTGGTGATTGAAAAAAAAAAATAAAAACACCTCTCTGGGCTGTGTGACCACATGGTAGTGTATCAGCTGTGCGCTCCTCGGTCACTTGTGTCAGGACAATCAGACCTTTGTGCCCACGGCTTGTTCTTTCCAAACCCTCCTGGCCAACACCTTACTTTGCCTGTTTAGCAGCTCTGCAAGGGAAGCTGGGAGCTGTTTCCCCTCCCTAGGTGGGGAAAGGTCACCTAGCTGTCCTAGGAGTTGCTGGGGTTTGAACTTGGGTTTCCTTGATCGCTTTTCTTTCTTTCACCCTGCCTGCTTTTCTTTTCCTCTCAGGATTCTTAAAACTACAGAGGGGAAAAAATACCCTTTCTTCAGAGCGTGCAGGCAACTCTGTTAGAAATGCTGACATCCAGCTCTGAGGATGCAGCTTCATTGGGCAGAATGCTTGCTTAGCATGGATTTGATCCCCAGCATCGCACAAAACTGGGCTTGGTGATGCACACCTGTAACCTCAGCACAAGGCAGGTGGAGGCAGAAGGATCAGGAGTTCAGGGTTGTTGTTGGCCACGTCGCCAGTTTGAGGCCAGCCTGGGCTGTCAAGAATGCTGCGTCTCCAAACACGTGGATCTGCGGCACAGGACCTCAGATGGCCAACACTCAGCAGAGACATGGCAAACACATTGCAGGCACCCAGCAAGAGGCAGGTGCTCTGTCAGTCAAGCCTGAGGACCTGAGCATAGATCCCTGGCACTGTAACATGCATGGTGGCATGTGCCCATAATCCCAGAGCTGGGGAGGTGGAGCCGGGAGCATCCCTGGTCTTGCTGAACTGGTGAGCTCTGCCAGTCTCAACAAAGAAGGGAAGCAAGCCCTCCCGCTTCCCTGACCTCATCCGTGTGCCAAGTCCAATAGTGGTTCTGGGCTCCGCTTTGCTCAGGGCCCGTCCCCATAGACTGGCATGGGGACATCAGAGGGCCAGTGCTGGAGAGGTCTGCCTTCAAGCAGAGAAGTGAGAGCTCATGCCCTTCCAGAACATGGACCATAAAGGGCCACTGGCCAGTGTGGCAAGGGCTGAGGCCAGGGCTGGGTGTGGAATCAGAGCCAACCAGGGCCTCCGGGGCAGCTCTCTCTCCCTGGCCACTCCTCTGGCTCCAGCTTCCTCCAGTAGCAGGAGGAAAGGAAACCAGGGAAAATGTGTCCTGTGACCCCAAAGCCCGCCAAGAACAGGCAGACAATAGGAGGTAAATAGAAGGAGGCCAAGTTCTTTCAACTTGTTTGATTGTTTTGTGGGAACTTTCGTTCTGGGAGAAAGTTTTGGAAGAGAAAGGAAATTTAATTAGCCCTGCTGGCCTCCCCTTCATTCTTAGGGCAAACTAGTCAAATGGGTCCTTATTAACAGCAACTGCTATCCATTGATTTCTGAAAGTAAAGGAGAGGGAGGGAAGGAAGGAGGGAGGCAGAGAGAGGTAGAGAGAAAGGGGGTGATACTGTTTAACACATCTCTGACAGGCTGGAGAGATGGCTCCGTGGGTTAAGTGCTCACAGTGCAAGTGTGAGGACCCGAGTTTATGTCCTCAGCACCCAAGTGAAAGCCAGATGTGGTGACAAGAGCCTGTCACCCCAGCACTTGAGAGGCAGAGGTAGAAAGATCCCTAGGGCTAGTCTAACCAAATCAGCGAGCTCCAGGTTCAGTGAGGACTGCCGTCTCAAAAAATAACGTCAACAGGGCGTGGTGGCAGGTGCCTTTAATCCCAGCACTTGGAAGGCAGAGGTAGGAGGATTGCTGTGAGTTCAAGGCCACCCTGAGACTAGATAGTAAATTCCAGGTCAGCCTGGGCTAACGTGAGACCCTACCTCAAAAAACATAAACAAACAAACAAAAAAAGAATAAAAGATTTATGCCGAGAGGTTATCCTGCATCAGCTCCAGAAAGAATCAAGACCTCCTACTGCCCACCCTAATAAATCCCCTACAGACACACACGTCTGTCACCCCAAAATTTAGGAGGCTGAGTAGGAGGATTAGAAGTTCAAGGACATCCTCAGCTACATAGGTCGTTTGAGGCCATTGTTGGCTACCTGAGACCAATGAAGCTAAACGAACCAAACAATGCTACATCCGATAAGCCCAGTTTACATTGTGTGTACGCCCACTGGTCTACCCCACACTCTGTCATATTCACACTCATTCGGTGGTGGGATTTCTACAGCGAGCACTTGGAAGGTCAGACATCACTTATCTCAGAGCCTGCAAAGCCATGACATCACTGCCATCACTCCTGGGCCTTCGGGGCCATTCTGTGAGGAAGGTGTTTCTGTCCCCTCGCAGAGCGAGGCACAGAGTTACACCCTGATGGCAAGCCCCGGGTGTCCCTTTCTGAGCACTGGGCCCCTTCACAGCTGGGAAAATGATACCGTGCAGACATAGCTTTTTGCCTGCTGGAGAGGGGAAACTGAGGCTGGGGGTCGTGGCTCAATTTAGATCAACTTTTAGAACTTTTCAGGGTGACACGATTCCTTCAGTCACCAAAGCCCTATAGAAAGCACCGGAAGGAGGCCGATTTGGGGAAGTCAATGAAGTTCTCACTGGAAGCCTGTGTGTCCAGACTGCATGGTGGGTTCTTTGTCTCATCGTGTGGTAATATGATGATCTCATGTTGGCTATTATCCGCATGCTATGAATAATGCCAGGGCTTCCTTCTACAGAAGAGGTGTGGAGCTTGGGGCCCTTGAGAACAGCCCCCGGGGAAAGTCTGAGTGAGCCAGGACTGAATCACCAGAACAAGCCAGGCTCGGATTGGAATCAGAAAGCACATGACGCAAACATCTCGGGCCCTGGAAGGAGGCACGCAGAGGCAGAGCCTCTGGACTGGAGGAGGCCTGGCAGGTTCTCCTGTGCCTCCTCTCCCTGTGACCGGCTTGGCACACCTTCCTGGGCCCACCCTCGGCTTCGGAAACTGCCTGTGTGGTACTTGCACAGTCTGAGCCTGTGAGCTGGACCCCAGGACTTCCCGGGCCTGTGAGCCAGGCTTCTGTCTCGGGCCCATGGAGACCAAAATCCCTCAGCCAGGCCCAAATCTCCAATGGCTGGACATGCTGAGTTCAGGGTCTGTTGCATTTTACTGGTTTTCCTATCTAGATGTGAGACTTCCTTTCTAGATTTTTCCAGGAAGCCCCGTCGCCTCCCACACGCTAACCTTAATGTGATCCACACCAAAGTGGGAAGGCATTTCTCCCGATTCAAGAGAACTTGTGAGCTTGGCAGACTCAATGGAAAAAGACGCACACACACTCAACCTGGTCATGAATTTGGGGAGGGGGTGTCTTTCTCCTTTGGGCTGTGTATGTCTTTCATAAGGCACATAGAAAAGCTGAGCTCCAAGGCAACTGCTAGGAGAGATAGAAACCCTTGTAATTCATGTTGTGCATAATGGATTTGGCAGGCCCAAGCACAGAAATTTCCAGAAGTGTTTGCGTGGCAGCAACTCCTAGCCAATTCACATTTTTTAGCTGTCCTGGCTAGCTGCCCGGCCTGCAGAAAAAGTCTTGTATCTCCACAGTTTGGCTGGCCTTACTGTGGAGTTTCCAAGCTGCATGGCATCTTTGGATGAGCTGATTTTCAAGTGCCAAGAAAACTCCTGCTACTTACATTGTTACTAAATACCAGATGTGCTGGTGCAGAGCTCCGAGCCAAACCCTGAGTAACCAAATAACCTGTCATTAACGTTTTCTAAAAATGAAGAAAAAAATGCAGTTGGAACACCAGATTACTGTTTTTCTTTGTTTGCCTCACGCCCTATTACTGGAACCCCAAGGGTGATAGGAGCAAGACAAGGGGTGGGGCGGGGAGACCGGCTCTGAAGATGCTGTTTACAGCCACAGCCTGCTCATCTGAACCGCCTGAGACAAAGTCCAGGAGGTATAGATTTCCTCTGCAGGCTGCCCTTCCCATCCCCAGCCCCCACCACACACACACACACACACACACACACACACACACACACACACACACACACAC
>PVHP010051333.1:0-11487 GCA_004024765.1 Zapus hudsonius | reverse complement strand
GGCCCGCCGAAAGAGAGGCTCAGGCGGCGGCCGCCGAGCACAGGACTCACTGCTTCCTGCGAGCTCTTTTCCACACTGTCAGCTTCCAGTCGTGCAGATCCTGTACTCGGAGGTGCCTGGAATTCGGCTCGTGGCCGCAGCTAATGCCCACAAGCTGGGTCCCTGCTAAAGAACCTGGTCCTAAATTCCCCGAGGTTTATGGCGTGTCTGCTAGTCAGCCATCTTCCCCGGAAGTCGGTATTGAATAATTTCTAATAATTAAAACCAAACTTCTCTCTCTCTCTCTCTCTCTCTCTCTCTCTCTCTCTCTCTTCTCTTCTCTTCTCCTCTCCTCCTTACATGTGTTTTGTGTGGACTTATTTTTAAAGAATAGGTTAAACTTTTTGACAAAAGCTAATTTATTTCTATTGTGTGATTGAGAAAATTTTTAGGCAATCAGGATGAACATTTCAATGTAGGTTATGGTGTCAACATCCAGAGATAGTCTAGAGCTGCCCAGACAATGAACCATCATAGATGGGTTAGCTATGTGCTGCCTGGAGGCTGGGTGCTGGGATGGTTTTCTAAGCTCCATCAAGCTCAATTAATCTGTCCTTCTGGGAGAGGATGGTTTCAGAAATGGCAGTCTCCATAATTTAAAACTGAAATGTAGGGGGAAAGTCAAAGCATGTTCTATTTCCAGGAGTCTTCTCTATTACCATGTTTATTTCACAATTTCTTTCAAATTGTCCAGTTTATAACTCCTAAACTTTCCACATCACTTATTATCCCCTTTCAATATAAAATATTCCATTCAGAGAAAATATTTTGAAAACCTCCTATGCTAGGATATTAATTATTATATGCCTAATAATAATAATTCTCATATGGGGGTGTGTGTTATAGAATCAAAGTGTCAGAACAACTTGTTTTTTACAAATGGCATATGTGCATCCATTGCTGCCTTTGTGTCTTAGAATAGGGACCAATACTTTGATCTGCCATACATATTTGCCTACTAAAGTAAAATTTTAGTTTTTACTTACTTTAATTTAGTTAAAATTAGAGTTGCTTTGTGAATAAAGAAAGGGCAAGTGGTCTATGTTGAGAACAACAGTGTGGGCAATGCCAGGGAGAACACACTTCATTTGGGTACCTCAGCTATATACAGGGGATTGGCCAGTTTCAAGTGTGGCAAAATAAAGCAACAAATTAGATACTGTAGGGAAAGAGACACTAGGTGAAGGGTTTCTAATCAGTGGTAATATCTCTTGTCAGTGTATAGTAGATATCATTGAACTCAAAGATTACAAAACTATTGACAGTCATTCAGAAAGAGTTAGGAGGCCATACTGTATATACTTTGAAATATCATGTTACCTACTATACTTATAATTCTGTCATTTCAAAATAATTAGACCAAATATTTTATAACATGTAAAGCTCGCCTTGACTATTATGCAGATTAAAGACTTTCTATAAAATGGTCCTTGTCCAAATTGTGCCTATAATTGTATCTTAGCCACTGGAGAGGAAGAGCATCTGGATCTTGTTGAAGCAACACAATTTTAATTTTAACTATATGTTCATATTAAAAAACAAGACATTTAGATTTATAATTTTGAAAGTTATATTTCAATATTATTAAAATATGCAAACTAAAAGTAATTCATTTTTAGAGTAGATTTTCTCTAATCATTTTAAAAGTAGACTTTGCCAAGTACCTTAGCAACACAGAACACAGGAAGATGAGGTTGGGTGGAATGTGGAACATAGGCAGGAAAGCGTTCCAGGGGGAGCCATGGTGCCTTCTGTGTGCTATGCATTCCTAGCTCTACACAGGATGCATTCCTCAAATGACCACAGATACCCTTTTCTATCTCCTCTTTATCTCCAGGGCCTGGATAGTTCTTTCCATTGGGTTTCTTGTTTTCTAGTGCAAGAAACCAAGTTTCAACCTCCTCTTTGTTCTTCCATCAAGCAAGAGCAAGTGTAAGCATCATTTATAAAGTCAAGGCAATAGGGATATGTTTGTAACTTTATACTAACTGTGCTCGATTACATTCAAATACCATATGCCTAACACTGTATTATATACTTTCTTCTGCTAAATAATAAACTGCTCTAAAATGGTTTTGTATAGGAAATTACTTCATATTCAAATATTCCCTCCTGAAGGAAAGAGGGAGGAGACTCAGGAGATCAGTCTGGGAGACACAGGATTCTTCCTAGGTCATGGAGCACTCAACAACTGTTGAGAGGGCCATCTCTGACCAGTGCTTAGTGACAAGTCTTTGAATTGTTAGCATTCCCTCCTGAAGAGGGTGGGAAAGGGTGGGGGAACAGAGGTTAGGGAGACTCAGAAGTTCAACCAACGAATGGGATGGAGGGAAAGGTTGAAAGGCTTTGCCCTAAACTTATAAAAAGTTTAAACAACTGCCTGAGAATTCTCTGACCAGCCCAGCTGATTGCAATGGGCAGTGTGCTCCAGAGATGCGGCTTCCATATGCTGGAGTGGGAGTTTCCATGATGTGTTTGTAAGCAACCCTCCCCTTGCTCTCTCTAAGCTGCCCTGATATACTCATTGGTTCACAGACACTGCAATTGTGATTTTGGTTTGTCAGCTGTGCCCTAATTGGGGTGAATGATAGATGTTTGTGTCCTCCCAGGGGGGAAAAGAAGTTTCACAGAGCAAATGGACATACAATACGACACAGGTTGTAGTTGGCAAAAAGAAGACAGAGAAATCTGCAAATGGACACAGAGAAGTTGGAGGAATCACTGAGGACCTGTTTCTGAATGTGTAATCTGTGTGCTCCTGTACAGCAAGTGCTGTCATTTCCCTCACACACTGTACTTTGCTCATTGAGGTTGCTTCCATTTTTTACTTTCCTTTAACTACACAGAACTCATTATGTGCCTCACCATGCTGTGTGGCATTAGTGTCTTTAGACAGAGCTTAAGGAATGAACCCTCGAGGCAGAATTTAACAAACTCTTTTTCTTTCCTGATACCTTACCTGCCTGACTTTTCTAAGTACTGATGAGGACTTAAACTTGAGGATGATTTAGCTCCATAGTGGTCAGAGTTATATTTAAATTCATTTGAAAAACATGCCATTTTCTGACACAAGAAACCAATCAGGACTTTCAGAATGAAATTCATACGATGTTTCTTCACACACAGAGGCCCACACTGCTGAGTTTCAGCAGCTCGATTTTTTAACCTCGTGTATCTTACCTAACCTCTGCAATCTACATTGTTTCCTGAATATTCATGAGCCTCCTTGCTATTTTTTTAATATTTATTATCCATAGTGAGTTACATTATTTATTGGGCAAACCATGTGTTGTTATCCCGAATTCCCCACTTCCCCCCCTCCCCATCCCTGATCAGTTGTATATCCTCCTTCGTGGAGTGTAAGGTTTTTAGATTTGGTTGTGTGTGTGTGTGTGTGTGTGTGTGTGTGTGTGTTGTGCTCAGTGGGAAATATCTCACAACAGTTTATGTATTGCTTAGTTAGCACCTAAAGCCTTGTGTACCATGTGCTGTTCAGTGTTTTCTGATCCACTCATAAGCATTATATTTCATTTTGTTTGCCAAAATACATCACACAGAGCAGTAGTGCAGGCATAATGTATGAAATGTATTATTTTTTTTTCAATTTTGCCTAATGTATTTCTCACTCGCTAGGTGGTAGGCTTCTTTGGAATTATATGTACTATCATTGAATATTCAAGAAGATATAAATAGTTCACTATGCAAAAATTGAAACAAATATCTACATGCTTTATGCAACAATATTTCAAGCATTAGAAAAGAGCAAGAAAATACTAGATTATTATTCTTGAGAGGGAGAATCTTTATATACTTGTATCCTCAATATCCTCTCAGAATTTCTAACAAAAATAATTGCTCAATATATGTACCTTGCTGAACAAATGGATTCATTTCAAATGTTAATATTCCCTCAATGTTTAAAGGAAGGGTTGACATTTATTTTTATTCTTAATAATAAATATTTTGTTTATAGCCAGAGAAGGAAGAATGAGAAAGTGGAGCTAGTGGAAGGAATAGAATTCTAATTATAAATGCCTGATGGAGCAGGAAACACTGGGATAAGTCAGGTGTTTAAGGGGTCTGAGACACCATGTGGACAATGGACCTGATTAGGCTGATTTGAAAGGGAATATTATTTTTTGATGTGTTTTTTGCTTGTTCCTTTTTTGTGTGTGTTACAGTAAACAAGTGAGTTTGAATTTTACATTGTCTCAAGAGCCAAGTAGTTTTAAAGTTGCAGAAAAAACCCACAAACTTAATATTTACTATGTAGCTTTTTATGGCTCTGCTGGAACAATTGCCCATAACCTGATAAAGTATCATTGAGGAGAGGCTGTATAGATTTATGGGCAAGTGTCTTCTTTGTCAGAACCATAGTCAGAATGATTGTGACAATAGGCACACTAAGAGGATTAACTCAGGAGAGCACAAAAGAGTCGTTGTGAACCATTATAATTATCATCACTTAATCATCAGATTCATTAGCAATAGGAGTCAATACCATCAGATATCAACTTAATTTAGGGAGAGAGGGGATGGAAAAGAAGGCATCGCAGTGGAGTTATTTGGGACTCCATAGTTATAATGGTTTTGAAAGTTTAAAAACAGGAAGATTAAAAAATGAGTTCTGGGCTGGAGAGATGGCTCTGTAGTGAAAAGCACTTGCTTGTAAAGCCAGCTGAGCCTGATTTGAATCTCTAGTACACAGGTAAACTCAGATGCACAATGTAGTGAATGGGTTAAGATTTAATTTGCACTTGCAAGAAGCCCTGACATGCACATATTCAATCTCTTTCTCTCTCTCTCTTGCAAATTAATTAATGATTTAATTACATTAAAATAATAAGTTTTAAAAAGAATAAGTTGTTCAGATATATTTACCAAAATAATGAATTTGCAAAACAAATGATGGTCAAAAATTTTGAGATTTTTGAGATGTATGTGTGCAAAAAATAATGATAGACTAATGATCAATTATGTATAATAGTCTAGAGATTGGGAGGGATTTGACTATTATTTTCCATTGAAAATTAGTGATCATCAAATGGTTGGGGAGTTGGTTCAGTGGTTGATGTTGCTTCCTTCCAAATCCTGCCTGCCCAGATTCAATTCCTCAGCCCAATACATAGTGAGACAGAAACCAGCGAATCACAACACAAAAACCCCTAAGCTCACAACATTAAAGCAGCCTCAATACTCACCCACCACGACTCAGTGAACTGAGCGGAAGAGGGGGCGGAAAGATTGTGAGAGCTGTGGTGGGGGAGAATATCAGAGACTTGGCACCCCTCAGTAACAACACACTTGGGTCAGGAGAACTGGCTGAAGACTGGGCTATCCATGGTCCCCTGCCACAAGGACTGATCCAGATGGCCCATGGAGGAGGATATCTAGATGACTCGGGATGGGGAGGGGGGGCATCTGGTAATTGGGGAAAACAACTCATTGTTGGCCCACTAAATAATGTAACTCATTATGGACAATGAAAAATAAAAAAAATACATACACATGTAAAAGTAAATCATGGACCCTAATTAACAAAAATGTCAATGTGAAAAGAAAGGGGGAAAATGTTAGAAATCTGTGGACAATGGATATTTTAAAATATGGAGACCAAAAGGTACAATGCTTTCTTTTAGAAGTAGTGAAAAAAAAAAAGACATAGCTTAGAGCTAGCAAACAAAAAGAATGTCTTTGTTCTGAAAATACTGTGTTGACAAACTTTCCTTAGAGTTTCACTGGAGTGAAAAAATGCATAAGCTCAGTTCCAGGGGATAGAAACATGAATGGAGGTAATAAAGCAGAAATAATAAGTGTCCTTGAGGAAAATCCTTTCATATGGCTTCTGTTATCTCTGCAAAGTAAATGCAAGGTCATTTGCTAATCCTCCATGACATAAAGACAGGGCAAAGGCACTGTGCCAGCCAAGGCAATTTAGGTAATGGAAAACATGCTCACTCTGTGTTCTTAGTTGTGGAAATGTAATGCCAGTCATCTATCCTCCCCATGAATAAAGTGCAACATTCTTTGGTTAAGGACACCAAAAGAGGATCCAATTAACCAGTAAATCATTATTAGCAGATCTCAAAAGGTTTCAGGAGTTCTACCCTCATTATTTTTTTTCTCCATTTATTTTGGGCATGTCACACTAATGAATATAATTTCCTTCATTGAACCAAACTATCAGAGAGAATAATAAAAAAATTATTTTGTCTACCTAATGGTTTTCACAATGAACATTTTATATCATTTGAAAAAAAATATTGTTCAATAGTAGTAATAATGATAGTGAGTTATTTGGCCATTTGCAGAATGTAATATTTTGTTTGAAAATAATTAAAATATGGCTAGAAATAGTTACTCTTCAAATTCTCTCATAGTCCTGGTTGTTATGGCTCAAGCTTACCATCCAAAGACTTTTCAGGCTACATGAAGTAAGTGGACTGCCACCAGTTTGAGGACAGAATGGGGTTCACAGTGAGTCCCTTAAATAATTAAACACACAAAAAAATATGAAAAACATAAAGAAATTCTAGCACTTATTTATGTAAACTGATGGGAAACATTGTGATATACCACTCCTTTAGGTTGTTTGGCTGCTTTTCTTTAATATAGGTTGAGAATTTCAGATATTCTGTCATTTCCAGAGCAAAAAGATACATCAAAGAAATGATTGTAAAAAAATGACTTTCAGGAAATATGTAAGGCCGATCTTCAATATACCTGTGTATGTATCTATTCTTTGTCTTAACAGTAAAACAGGTACCCTTGATCTGTTCAATCTATTATACGAAGTTTGTGAGTCTCAGTATATTTTTTTTCTTATGGTTCTAGAATTATTTGTCATTTTATTACCACCCCTGAACTCTGGTGGCCCACTGGCTTTTTATGAGCCAGGATATCTCCAGTGGGTAAAAATGCCACACCTCTCTATGCCAAGTGTTGACTATGGAAACACTTGAGTCCCTTCTGATTGCTTCGTGAAAACTCCTATGTCATGTTGGACGAGCTCAGAACAGAATGCATGTCTTCCCTGTATCAGCACATCCTCTCCTTGCTCTCACTGTTCCGAGCATCAGCATTTCCTGTTTATGACCAGGCTGGGGAAACTAAACCACAGAGAGATAAACCAGAAATGATTATACCAACTCCTCATCTGTAAAAACAATTTCTATAATAAAAGCAAATGACTAAAGTTAGAACTAGATCTATTGCTAAAGACATGTATAGAAAGAACAATGTGAAATTTCTGGAAAGAAGGCCTAGTAAAAATGTCATAATTCAGTTAGCGTTTGAGTAGGACCTTAATATCTGAATTAAATTTGGTCTTCAGTTGAAGGGCTTATTTTATTCCTGGAAAAGGAAACAACTATAGATAAGACACAGAAAGTGGCAAAGGATGGAACATGCATTACAGGAAATCTGAACCTAGGCAGGAAGTCAAAATATGAGCAGGTGGAAGAGGGCAAGACAAAAGTGGAAGAAAAGCAAGTCTTAAATGTTGTATTCCAGTTTCTGTTGTTCTGGTTTTGTGCAGTTTGAGGAGTGTGTTGATTTACCCAAGGCTATAGGTAACTGAGGCTGGAATTTCAATACTAATATTTATAACTACAGAGCTGACAGAAGACCATCTCTTTGTACATCCTTTCGTTTTCAGTATTTAATCAGTAGTCCTGTGTGAGATGATATTCATAAGCCTCACCTACGCTGACCAAGGACTTCTTACGAGGTAGCTGGAACTGACTTCTGATTGTTTATTGTTTCCTCGTTCTCAATGATCAATCTTATCCAACACTTCCACAGCTAAAGGTTACCATTCTCTGATTCAGTCCTAAAATAGCTTCCTGTTTAACTGTCTGCCCCTATGTATCCAGGAATACTAACTCCCTGCACAGCATGAAGTTAAAAATTATCCTTGTCACTAAAATGATGGTGCCTTTGATGAAAATAATGCCAAAGTCAGCAAAAAGAAAGCTTCTGTGTTGTGACAGAATCCAAAGAACAGGTAGATTAAAGAATAAGAAACTACTTTTTTCCACCACTGTTCAATGACAGGGTAGCAGCTGGTCAGACTCTAGAAGGGTATCCTGCTGCTTTGCACATGGCCATTATCCCAGCAGATTCTCACACAGGCATAAGAGGTTGAGACAAACTCAACACTGTACCAGGATATAAAGCCAGTAAAGCTGTACTAAGGCTGCCTCCACCTTCATGACTTAATTACCTGCCAAAGGCACCACCTTCAAATGCCATCTCATTGGGAGCTGAGGTTGTAAGAGATGAGTTTTAGAGAAACACAAACACTTAGTTCATAAGATATGTATACTATTTCAAAGTAGACAGTCATATAACAAGTTTAGTCAAAATATCGAATTATCTTAATTTCATTGGATATCATGCCACAGAACCAAGAGGACCTGTGAGTGCCTGACACATCTGGAATTTGATTCCCAGAACCCATGTAAAAAGCTGGGCATTTTCCTGAATACCTGTAACCTAAGGCCCATGGGAAACAGAGGCAAGAGAACCAGGGGGGCTTGCTACTCAACCAGACCAACTGGGTTCAGTGACAAATTCCATCACATGAAAAGAACACTCAAGGAGGACCGAACTTCCACCTTTGGTATCCACACACATGCCTGTGGGGACAAAAGAATTTATATGCATATTCATACACACATCCCATACAATGCCACTTACTAAACACATACCTACACAAACATGCATTGATAAACATTTATATGACATTGTCTATTCTATGTATGAATAAAAATAGCAAAATTAAGCTTGATACTGCAAGTCTTGCAGCGTTATAAACTAAGTTATAGATAAGAGATGATTGAGGAATGACAAAATGTTTTATTTTCAAATATAATCTTTACATCAAATCTATTTTTCATTTTAGAATCACTGAGATGATCTGAACAGTTTTATTAAGTTTAATGGCATCCTACCATATTATGCTAATCGCTTTCTTGACTCTTGCTTTTCCCTTTCAATTTTCTGTGTTCCATATTAACTAAATCATTTAAATTGTCAGAAAATTAAGTAAACAAGGAAACGATTTGAGCAGAAACTTCATTAGGCATGAACAGTGCTATTAAAATTTTATACATTGAAAAATTGTTTCCTCTAGTTTCAATGACAATGCTTAATTAATTAAAGTAATACATTTTATTAAACTACAAATTGAAACATAAATCATAATTTTTAAAATCATGATAAGAATATAATTCTTTTTACAGCTATTACTTTTTATGTTGCATATTTGTAAACTTTAACATTCAAATATATTTTAGGGAATAAATTACATATATGTGCATTAAAATGCAAATAATGAAATACTGAAAAACAAATGCTAGTATAATAGCAAGCAATCAAAGTATGATCACTGTACAGAAAGTCTCCTTCTGTATGTTAGACTTACTAGTTGATGTAATTGAAAAAAAACACTATTCTTTTTTTCCTTCAGTATTCACTGGTTTTGAGTTACACACAAAAATAGAATATATAAGCAAGTCATAAATTTCAGTTTGACAAAAACATTTTTAGTTTAGCTCGAACACTACAGAAATAGTATTCTTTCATGAGCTTTCCTATGGTTTACTGTTTTTCAGCCATGCCTGTGGTTCTAAATAGATTGGTATTAATATCTATATAGATACTGGGATTTTTGTACTCATTTTTAATTATTAATCAGAATTCAGATATCAGCTTACTTTGAATTTAATATATCTATAACTACATGATGTCAGACTTCTTTTCATTGGTTGATGTATAATTCTGTGAAATTTCTTTGAAATGTTTAGAGGGATGCTTTAGTATTTTTTCCCTCTAGGGTGTTTTTCATTTCATATATATATATATATATATATATATATATATATATATATATAGGTTATATATAGGTTATTATATATATAGGTTATAGGTTATATAGGTTATTTATATATTATCTAAAATCTGACTGAAGTTAACAAGTGATATTTGTTTATCTTTTTTTTACTGAGACAATATAACTTATATTGGTTAGTCTCATTTAAGATCATTGTGCTTCTGATATCTAATTCAAGAAACGTCACTACAAATTATGTGTGCTACTTTCAGGACTGGTCCATCAACTCTTTCAATGTGTTGTCACTCAAGTCTCCCTGCTTCTGGAGATCAGGATGAGGACTCAAGCATACATTTCAAAAGTGTCTTGTTCATTTTTTCCTAATTTTTAAACATATTATCAATAATTAGATACATTGAATGAGCAAGTCTTGTGATGGTACCCCCTTTTCCTTCCTCCCTGTCCCCATCCCGCTGAGGACCCTCCTCAGTGGGTTTACTGTATCATTCCATGGGGTAGGGGGTTATGGACTGTGCAAAAAGTAGCCATTTTGTTCTCTTTATGTTGTTGTGAGGGGGGGCAGTGACTGAGGATATTCTCCCCCACCATGGCAATCTTTCCAACCCCACTTCTTTTCAGTTCCCTGAGTTATGGTGGGTGAGTTTTAAATCTGCTTTACTGTTGAGATCTTAAGAGTCTTTGAATTTCTTTTTTGGACTGTGTTAGGTATTGCTGGTCCTTTAATGTGTTGCTGACTTGCTGTGGAGATAGGTCTCTTGTTCATCTCCACTTCCTCATAGGCTTCCTTTGGGCTCTATATGATAGGTTTGGGGTGGATCGTCTCCTGCCTGGGTGTCATCCCATGTTTTGTTGGTGGATTTGGGTTGCTCACGGTTCTTGATGTTTTCTGAAAAATACAATCTCCAACAGAGAGTGAGATCAATATAGATTAAATGAGACAAATGTTGATTTGGCAAGGTTATAATTGGTGTAGTCTCTCTGTAGCTCTCTGATAGTGGGAATTTCCCCTTGGGGCCAAGGTTCTTGGTCCCCATAGGATGTTTGCTATGAATCCCAGTTTCTGTTAAGGATTCTGTGTCACTGAATGGATCTCTTAGCCAATCAGTAAGCCTTTGATTATCCACCTAGGTTAGGCACCACTATTGCACAGATGAATACTTCTTGGCTTGCTGGTCTCTACCATATAGCAGTATCTTCAGCATTCTTGTAATATAAGTCAGTATTTGCATCAGTGGCCTCTGCTTTCTCCCAATATCAATGTGAAATGAAATAGTCCCTAATTTCTCTCACCCCTCTGGTCATTCCCAGTATACACACCCACATACACACTATTCTATTATTACTAAAATCTGTCAAGACGATGTTACCTTACTTTATAATAGGTTAGAAAAAATCTTGTTATTAAGCTCCTGAATGATAATGTTTATCTATTACCACTACACCAGACTCACTTCTAGGCTATAGTAATGGTAATTTATATATGAAATTAATATAATGAAAAATGTATTAAATCCCAAGTATCATATAATAATATATTATTTTATTATATATCTCAGCATCTCATTGAACATGTAGATAAATTTATACAAAAT
>PVHP010051332.1:0-11469 GCA_004024765.1 Zapus hudsonius | reverse complement strand
AGTAAGATCATGGAAGACTAGAACTGCCTTGGCCAATAGCTGATAGACAATTACTAGATATAAATATATAAATAATTTTCTATAACCAAAATGCTTGCTTGACATAGGTAGCTGTAACGATGCATGGAAAACTTTATAAAGCATACTTTATTACCTGCAATTAGAATAAATCAGCATATTACTTTTAGTGAAAGTTACATTGAAGAATGAGTTAGCACCAAAGGAACCTTAAGCTTCATTTCTTCTAATTTGTACTCAGTAATTGGAAGCTATGTCCCTCAATTTAATATTTTGTATTTTATAAAAATTAAAAATGTAGCAGATTTAGCGAGGGAAACCATTAGATGACAAATTGAAATTGAATTCCACATAAGCAGCAGATACACTGTATGTATAATTATGCCCCAAGATGTATGCACCTTGCACCATGAGAGGAAGGAGAATGGAGAAGGAGAGGAGACTAGTGGGAGGGAACCACAGGGGGAAAGGGAAGGGTTGAGTAAGGTGGCAAAGTACCGTCAAAATGCATGACATACTTGAAAGAAATTGTTCTCATGAACTCCAACCCTATGTGCCATGAATACATACCAATAACGGTTTTTAAAGGAAGTTCTTTAAAAATTAATATGTAATATATCTTCTATATTGTATCTCACTTTCTATAATGCAATTGTACTCGTCTCTAGACTTTCCAAAATGTGTGAACTAAATTCCTCAAAGACATGTTTGCTCTGCTGTTTTTCTCTATAACCAAATTACCAAAAGGTGAATTTGCTACTGGTTTTTAATATTTCCATTGTCCTCTAATTTGCTGTTGCATGACTTTTGAAATATGTTTAAAATATAGTTGTTGCAAATGAAGTTTCCATATTACATGTTTTATTTTAAAAACATGATTATCATGGTTAAACTTTATAGCAGAGACTGGCTGTATTCTATTTTGCCATGCTGAGTAAGTATGATTCATATTTGTGGTGATTGTGAATTTATGGAGTTCTTACTATACATCATGACCACCACCAGACATCCTGATGCAAGGGAAATAAAACAATTTGATATCTATAAATGTAGGAAGAATTGCACAATTAAAGCAAATAGAATACATAATTCTTCAAATTTAATACAAATTGTTAGTGTCTGTAAGTTCAAACAAAAAAAACATTGTGTTCTCATTTACAAGTTGGTCATAGAAAATTGACGCTTGGAAAAGATGTCCATATGTCAATATTAATGCCTGGAAATAGGTAGATATCTAAAAATCTCCACTCTTTTATTGTTCAAATAAAGGAAACATGACATTTTCTTCTTCCTAGGTATCTATGATAAAAAACCTTAAATTATAATATCAAGATCACCCAGATCAATAATATGAAAATATAGCAATGTATTATAATCCATTATTGTGTAATTAATAGTTCTAATTGACTATTGATAATATCTTGACCACAAGTCTTAAGATATGAATGGTTTATACTTTACATTCTTAATCATAAGGGTCCTAACTCAGTAAGGGAACATTCACATTGTGTATATTTGAGAGAAATATTAATAAAGTAATAAACAGCTTGTGTTTGCATGGGCTAATATTATGGTGTTCTATAAGTAGAAAGTGTTCACACATTGAAATCCTATTTGCAAATATTGAAGAAAATGGTTATTTATGCTATAAATGAGATTTGTATTTGTAATGGTTGCTTTGAGAGAAAGTGTTCTGTTATCCCTCCTGCTTGTCTTTATCTCTCTTCTCCAAAACCTTCTGGAACCTAAAGGAGAGGGTCTCATAGATGTCATCAGTATAGGCAAGGCTTTAAGAGACGAGAGATGCATGATAGAGAGTGGATCTAGACAATTATGAACAAATTGTACAAAGTGGAAGTCACCAATGGGAAGCCACTGTTTAAACTCTTCAATTTTCTCATTTCTTTACACATGTAAATAACATTCAATTTTTCTCTTCCTGACAGTAGAAGCTATAAGTAAAAAAAAAAACTATGGAATATCTTATCAAACAATTGGAAATATATAAAAAAGCCTGCTTTAAAATATTAAGTGATGCAAATAACCTTCATGTGTGGAAACCTAATTAGAAACCACATTGAAGACAATCACTCTTAGCAGTGATTGAATGCAATTATAGTGCATTGCACAGTTCACCTGCCTGCTATTCATGATAGAAGTTCTAATTGCTAGGAGAAACTTGCCCATAAAAATTCCCCTGAAAAAGCAACCAAGAAAAGGTGCAGTGGTTTGCATGTAAAACACCTCCAATTGGTCATGTGTTTGTGATTAAGCATCATACTTCATCTTTGACAACTGAAGGCTTTGGGAATGTAGCCTTGATGGAGGAGGCGTTGCTGGGGGCAGGCCTTGGGAATTGAATAATACAGGACCTCTTTCCAGAGTGAGTTATTTTACTCTGTCTGAGTCTTCCAAACTAATGTGAGAAGATATGAAGCCTGGATGTCTTTTCTGCCATGCTTTCCCCACCATGATAACACTACTTCTCAAAACCATAAACAAAAATAAAAGCTTTCCTTTTATCAGTTACTCTGGTCACATGTTTTGTCCCAGAAATGAGAATGTAATGTTTAAAAGGGGTACTACCAATAAAAATTCTGAATTAGCCCTCTCTTTAGTAGACTACAAGAAAGCATCACTCTACAAACTTGTAGCCAGCCCTCTCTCCTCCCCAAGAAGGTTGTTACAGGCTTTGAACATTCATATCATTATCAATGTAAATCTTAAGGAAAATCTAAAACTCAATATTTCTTGCAAGAAGAAAAATGATTTAAGTGAAAGTTTAATAATGAATCATGCATCTGTCATTTCTTGAATTACTTTTAAAAAATCCTTAAAACCTATGTCTCAATATTTAAGGCAATTAATCTTAGGTATATGTGAAATGCTATACTACATTATTTTACAATTATATATTTGCAGATGATGCCTCCACAGTGCCAAATTGAATATCTAATAAAAATGTATCAGATGGAACTTTGTTTGGTAGACAACGTGGTAAATATTAATTCTGGAGCTCTTATGAAGAACTGAAAGAGGCTCCTTCATGAGAGAGCTGATTTTTCATGAATGTCGCACTGACATTTGCAAAATTGATTTGTCTTGACATTTAGCTGAGTTCTAAAGAATTATGTGTACATGTTCTAACGTTATGCAAACTAAAAACATCTGTAATGCTTTAGGCTTTTAAAATAATATGGCTGTAGTAGGAGAAGAGAACAAGTCTATTTTTATGTCAAAGTCATTTGCAGACTTAGAAAATGAAACAATTGTCTCTGACTCTATAGTTGTATCACAAAGTAAAACAGAACAAAAGTCAAATTATTGAAATAATGTTACAGTTCTTGTGCTATGAAGGAATACATTAAAATTTTGACTTGCAAAGTAGAGGGACCATAATTTAGCATGTTTTCAATGAATAGCAAAAATCATTCAGGTTAAAAACATAAAATTGATGATGTTCAAGTCCCTTTATTAATAATACCGCTAACTTCTAATGATATAAAATGATAACTGATATTTATTTTACAAAGCACTTCATTTTGTGTTAAATAGTATTAGAGAGTGTTGTAGTCAGCCACACACCACTGGGATGAATCTCCAAACCAGGCACATGTTGGGGAGGAAAGTATTTATTGAAATAACAGATCCAGGGGAAGTTTCAGACTGGTGAAAGAATCTGGCCTCCCTTTCACAGATCCAAGCAGAGAGACAGACCTGCACCATCAGCCAGGGGAGGAAGGAAGAGCGTGATTCCCTTCCCCTCAAGCTTCCTTATATCTAGTCCCTTTCTGGAAGGCCCGCCCACTGGAGGGAAGGGCTCTCTCTGGAGAAGGGACCTCCTCTCTTCTCTAAAATCACAAAAGGATTTTGTTAATCCTTTCTGCAGACAAATTCAGAGACCCACCCATGATTACTGTGGATTACTACACAAGCCAAGTTGACAATGAACTTAACCATCACAGACAGTAACTTTCTTAATTCACTGAATACTTTCTAATCTCCATGAAGAGGCCAATAAGTAGTTGCTGTGCAGAAAGAATCCAAGCAAAATCTAATTGTGGAGGAATGGGTTTATTAGGTTTACAGACTCGAGGGGAGACTCTATCCTGGCAGAGAAAACGATGGCATGAGCAGAGGGGTGAACATCACCTCCGCCACAGCACTGGAAATAGTGGCAGGAAGGTGTACCAAACACTGCCAAGGTGAAGCTGGCTTATAACCCCCATAAGCCCGCCCCCAACAACACAGCTCCAGTGAGGTTCTAATTCTTGAACTGCCATCAGCTGAGGATCGATCAATCAAAACACATTAAATCATTTGTGGGGGACACCTGTATCAAACCATGACAGTATCTATAATATAGTCATTTCACAGATGAAAAATCCATACACAGAGACTCACAATATACCCATGGCCCCATGAGACAAAACTTGTACGTGACCATGTACAAATTAGTTATGAAGTTGTATAGATTTAAATTAGATTGTTGAAAATAAACTATAATTTTATGCTATATATGAGATAATATATATAAACACTGTATGGCTATTATGAAATTTAATATACTTGAACATATTTGCATATATCTGTAAATCCTCAATCCGATATGAAATTTATACAGAATTGCACTATGATAACTACTTTGAATCACTGTGACATTCTGGTTCAAAGGAGAGAATATGGGCTGAATAGAAACTTGACTGTATATGCATAGCAAAGTTTGAGGCATATGCTGGTTCAAAATTCTGAATTGACCATTTTTAAGAGAGCGGCCATAAGTGAGCCAGTAAAATTTTCTTATATTTAATTAATATGTTAAGATAATATATTTCTAGGAAGAAATAATATATTTCTGATGAAAAGACTATAGCCTAAGAAGTTGATGATGATTCTTCAGAACCCATGTCTCTTTTCTCCCCCAGAGGCAATGACAACAGCAACGTGAGGCTTCCAGAGTGGAAGCACTTCCCCTGGCCCTGGAATTCAATGATCACACACTAGTATGCATTGTGCACTAACCATGTGTACATATAGGTTATATTGGCATGCTTCCCATGGGCACCAATGCATACTCTCTGTTAATGTTGGTGTCATTATTTGGAGGTCTATGTTAATCCTCAAGATGATTTGAAGATAGATACCTGCTATATAATAAAAATACTTCATGGAGAATGTGGAGAAGGGAATTTACTAACTCAACTTGCACTTTCCAGACATGATTCTGAGTGGGGCTTTCTTTGAAAACTCACAATATTGGTAGGACAATTGCCAAAAGTTGCAACTAGTGAAGGTTTTAGGCAAATTTTTTTCTTAGGTGTGTTCTTTCCACTTACATCTCAAAAGAGATGGGGACTGACCCTCAGTTCTTCATCCTCCAGAACCTAGTTTTGAAAATGAGCCAGTGTATTATTCTGTAGAACATAGTCTTGAATGAAAGCCAAATATACAAAAGGTATACCATCATATATAAGGAATTGGAATCATCTTGATTGGGGTAGGTTTCAGAAATAGCTTCAGTTTATGTGTATGGAGATGGCTGCCAAATTGGTTGTCCCTTATAATTGGAGGCAAAAGCTGCTCTTTAGTTATAGTCAAAGTAACATATCTAGAAGACAACTAACTATAGCTAGATGATCAACAGACATAGACAATAAAGGGTAGATAGACATATTGACGATAGTAAACTAGGAAACATGCACATTTAAGCAATGAGTACCTTGTTTATGATTTTAGACAGTAGTGATTTAAATTTCCATTAGCTAGAAAAAATAATTATTATGATAGTAGAATTATGCTATTTGTAGGTGCATTTGCTTGGCAAAATAACAGTGTGTTTTTGATAAATATGATGTTCATTTTTTTTCTGATGCTTCCAAGTGGTAATGGCACAAATGCCCATCATATTCAACAAATTTACTAAATTTTAATGTTCAATTTTTGCTATTTTGCTGAAATAATTGAGTGAATGAATTAACACCTACTATTTACTGAAAAAAGTGTATTAAGGCAACAAACCATATCCATCTTAAACACAAACATTTAGATGTCCATTTCATCATTACTTTTTGGTTTAAATGCATGTTTTCAGAGTTTTAACTTTTCCATGGGCTACTGGACAATGAACAGGTTATCCAACTGCTCTCCTAGAGTCTGCTGAGTTTGACTTTCTGGATTGAATGGAGAGGGGAAGTAGTACCTGCCTTTTCCTGCCGTCACCTCCTTCATGTTCCATGCCTCATCATGGTTTTCTGTTTTCTATTGATCTGAGAAATCATTGACTTTTTTCATCTAACTAAAATTTTCTGAAATCTTCAGATTACTTCACAATTTTTATAATGAGACTTTTCTTTGAACTGCATATGTGCTAAAATCTAGTTACCATGATAGTTTTCTGCCACTCATTTTGAAGGGAATCACTGAATGGCATAATCTCCATGGGATTAATCCTGGAAAGAGAAGGAACCAAGTCCATTTATCCTGATTGCAATTATGGGTTGTCTTTGTGGACAGCAGTTTCAGGGATCGTCCTTTTTGCACTTTTGTTTACCACAAACTTTAGTACATATTTTGGTTTTGCTTGATATATATTATCCCTGCTATTTGAATCACCCCACACACAAATATCATATGGGTTCACGTTTGAACAAGCAGTAGGCTACAAACCATATTAGAGTTTAACATGATCATTTACATTTAGGCCCTTATGCTCAGTAGTGCAAATGTTATTTTGAGATAGAAGTTTCATGTTTTTGGAGTTTTCAGAAGTATGTTCTCTCTCAACAAACATTAGAATATATTATTATATTAACCCTAATATTTGGAACTTTAATTAATTGGGCAAAGAAGACTAACCACAAAGGTAATTATAGGGGATAATAGTGCATACCACATGCTAGTAGTGTGAAAGAATTCTGTTCATTGATTAGTTATCAAAATAATTTCATTTTTTACTATAATAGCATAAATATTAAACAAATGAAGAGTCTGAGACAGAAAGAGGCAAAATTGCTTGCCCCAAAACAAGTTCAATCAAGAATTAAAATATTTCTGCATTCATGCCAATTGGTGTTAAAATTATCCATATCTATATCTATCTATATATATATTTCTTCTGCTTTAAAGTTTATTGAACAAATTTGTATTGCTCCATATTTCATTAAAATATTTTATGGTGGAATTCTGTGCTTCAGAGCAAAACTATTACAGGGGTATAGATAGCATTTGACTGCAGAGAAAAACTAATATAGTTAATGAGATATTTAAAACATAGTTAAGAAAACTATCTCCAAGTTAACATATAGTTTTAACATAACTGAATATTTTCCATAGCAGTGGCATTGGTCAAAGAATTAGTGCTTACATGAACATAATCACCAAAGGAACATTACATTTACAGTCATGTGATATTGCATAGAAAATACTGTTTACCAAAACTAAAGCAGCATAATTAATATACTTAAGACTTTACAATATATCAGAAAAGTTAATACAAAAAGGCAATAATTATTAGGCAAACTTCATTCAGTTTATAGATATAGTATATCAGTTTGTGAGACATTATTTGAACTTGATTTTGTATGTTAGTTTACTTACCTTATTCTTTGATTTTGATGTGATTTAATATATACAATATTTCTTTGAGATCTGGATGAGAGGTGATTTTTTTTTGAAAAATGCAGAGGCCAATAACAGGATATTAAATGTGTGTTTTAAAGTAGACATAGTAAACTTTGAAAGTAGGTAAGATCTTTAATTAACAAGAATGTCACCTATGTAGTCCTAAATAGGTTTCAGTTCCTCAATGGAATATTCCCTCCTTTGAATAGTGAGACTAGAAATATATTACTGCAAGTGATATTGACAATCTGTGACATAGTGGCATAAAATAAGATGAAAAATTATGAATGACAATTCTCAGACATGAACAGTAAGATATGATATACCACAAAAAGACTAAAACATGAAAATCAGAAGGCAGTGGGTGTTTTATTAGCTGGATATTGCTGAATATTTCAGAGAAGTATCTGTATGGGAGTAAGTGAATAGTGTGAATATAAATGTACACATAAACTAGGTGTAGTAGCACCTGCCTTTAACCACAGCATTCTGGAAGCCAAGATACAAGGATCATTGTGAGATTGTGGCCAGCCTAAAACTGCATAGTTAATTTCAAGTTAGCCTGGGCTACCTAGGCTAGAGAGAGACCCTAAAGCAAATAAAAAAGTGCTCTTAACCATTGAGCCATCTCCTTAGATATGCACATGATATTAAAGTACAGAACAGAAAGAAGAGACACATTGAGTACAAGTATCCTTTCCAAGTGTGTGTAGGCACTGAATCGGCATCAGCTAGAGAGACAGTACAGATGTTCAACCCAGTGGAGGTGTTTATAGTTATAAATGGAAATATCAGTGAAGAAGAGAAAGGATAAAATGAAATAACTACAATAATAATTTCACATGAAATAATGGCTCAATATTTATACAAATCATGTGTCCGTAGTAACACCAGTAATATCAAAACCAATGATGACATTTTCATTAAAGACATTACAGAAGACATTGGAAGATTAAATGACTTCACAAATATTATGTCAGCATAGCTATTATTGTTACAAAGGGCATATTATCAAAATCTGTCCTTTAATTGAATGCGATCCACACTAAAATTCTAATAATATTTAAGCATGGAAGTAGAACAAAACATACATTGAGATCAAAAGATGTAAGTCAAATCAATCATGAAGAATTAATTAGAAATATTAAGAACAATCCTATAGATGTCATAAAGTAAGAATTTAAATGCCATGGAAGCATAGTAACAACATAATTATATTGAAGCCAAAACAGATATATCAATGAAGAGAAAAAACCAGGAAATCCAGAAAAATGCCCAAATAGGCAATTTATGTGTTCACTGAGAAAGGTGGCAACATTTATGTCAGAATGAAGACTACCTCTTGAAAAATAATACATAGAAAAATGGGTAACCTCATGAAAAAGCCTGAAATTAGATCCCAGTCTCTTATCATATTTAAAAGTAAATTTAAAAGGGATCAAAGGCTTTAATATGAGACCACAAAATTTGAAAATACAGAAAACATAACTAAAACTGCAAATTATAAGTATATGAAGAACTTTCTGAGTAGGTTTATGTTAAGAGAAGAAATAATGTCTAGAACTGATCAATATGACTGAGAGAAAAATAAAAACATTTTCTACAGTAATAGAAACAAATGTAAGGAGGTATCCAGTAGGTTAGGGGAGAAAATGATTGCTAACTCTCACCAACAAAGAAATAATATCCGGAATATATGAGCAAGTCAAAATTTAAACATCAAGAGAATAAATATCTCATCATGAAATTAATTAATATACTTGGAGAATATATACTTTCCAAAAGAACATATACAAAGGAGCAATAAATGCATGAAGAAAACATGTTTGACATCTTTACTCATCAGAAAAAATATAAATCAATAGCTCACTGAGATTCCATATCATCCTGGTCAGGATGGCTATCTCCCAGGATACATTAAACAAAATCTGGTGTAAAGGTGGTGAGTGAAAAGGAAGATTTGCACAGTATAGTTTGTTGGGAAATAACGTAGTACAGCTACTATGGAAATCAATATGGTAATTCCTTAAATATGAGAACATGACAATAAAGCATTTTAATGTTAAAAAAAGAATACACAATCACACCTATGCCACTCCTCAGTGTGAACCCAAAGCGTCAAAAATTAGGATGCTCTAGAGATACTAGCATATGTGTGATTTTTTTTTAGCAAGTTAACATTAGTAAAATCTAGAATCAGCCTTGGAGCCCATCAACAGATGTATCAATCCAGAAATATGGCTTATTTTTACAACACAATATTAATCAGCCCAAAATTTGATGGTTAAGCTTTGTTGACAACTTGACTTGTTAGTAATCCACAGTAATCTTCAATGTGTGTAGCAGATTCCCTCTGAATTAAAGAGAGAAAGGAGGCTCGGGGGATTCAGGAAGTCCTGTTGGCAATACACAAACATCCCTAGAAATTTTCTAGCTAGGTTATATTGCACTTCAATTTTTAGCTTTTTTAAGAAAATCCACATTGATTTTCCTGGTGACTACATCAGGTTACACTCCCAGTAATAGGAAATAAGGTTTCCACTTTCACCACACACTCATCAACATTTTTATATTAGATTTCTTGATGATAGCCATTCTAACTGAAGTGACATTGTATCTCAAAGTAGTTTAATTTGCACTTTCTTGATGGCTAAGTATGTATAATATTTTGGAAATATCTGTTAGTTATTTGACTTTCTATTTTGTTATTTAACATACATCTTAAATAGATACAATGTTATAATTCTGATTAGTGTGATTTTGTAAAACATTTATAGGCTCATAAATAAATGCCATGTTGTGAAGGACTAATACATTGTATTTTAATAATAATTTTAACATTAATCTGCCTTCAAAAAAATAAAATTATAATAATCACTTTGATAATATAATCAGCTTTAACATATTGATGTATTGATCATACATTTTATCTGAGAAATAATCATAAGGCACTTAATATATTTTCACATTTGAATTCCATTTGTTATTCATTATTCTAAATTTAATTTTGTTCATAATTGTAAGGAAATACTTTGTAATATACAAATTACTTGAGGATTTCAACCTTGAAAAAAAGCACTCAAGCTACTCATATTATCATAATTAAGGTGAAAAATAATCTATGTAAAATCAGATTTATTAACAATGCACTTTTAATATTGGCATTAATTATGGTTCCAAATATCCAGGTGAAGGTGAAGAAAGCAGTGTTTTTGATAATATGTTTGTTTCATATCCCAGCCTATGAAGTCTGATATTCTAGTTTCTAATAATATCTGTACTGATCATCTTGAAGAGGAAGCATTCATTACATTTTTCTAGCCATGGTCAGAAATCTGTAAACATCTGAATATAATTTTATTTTAGGTAGAATTATTTTCTTTACCACTTTCCCTTTTATTCAATAATGAATACCAAGAACAGGAAGGCCATTTCCATTTAATTACTGAAAGTGAGCTGATTTATTAGGTCATGTCATGTATGGTACAGGAACATAATGTACAAGACCTGATTTCCGTTGTTACCTGAGATTGGGCAGCTCTGTATCAGAAAATCAATAAAATCTTTCAGCCATGCAAAGCTTTTTGAATCAGAGTCCTCTGTCACCATATAAATCATGTGTAAGATTCAAAATTGTGTCTTAGCTGATGTTCATAGCCAAGAAATTATGTTATAGAATTTTAAATAAATAGCTATTGGATGGAGATAAATAAATGCACTAAAGTTCAGAACTGCACTATCCTTTACAATTATCTTTATATTATATATCACAGGCATGCACTGACCTCACATTCATTCTTTATAATCATATCATATACACTGGAAACCTGA
>PVHP010051331.1:0-11492 GCA_004024765.1 Zapus hudsonius | reverse complement strand
GTGTGTGTGTGTGTGTGTGTGTGTGTGTGTGTGTGTAAATGTCTAGAGTCAGTTCAGGGTGTGTGTCCTGTCTTCCCACTTTGCTGGAGACAGGGCCTCCCTTGTTTTTTGGTTTTGCTACCTTGTGTGCACCAAGCTAGCTGGCCCGGGACCACCTCCCTCGGCCAAAGAGCGTGTGGATTACGTCTACGTCTCCGTGCGTGCTGGGGACTTGACCTCGGGATGGCAGCCTAGACCTGTCTTCTACTGCAGCTTCCCTTGTTCAGATGCATGAGCCGAAGGTCAGCTTGAGCGCCATTCCTGTGTGGACACCACGATCGAATGCCGGGTTGTAATTCTAGCTCCCTCGAGCTCACTCCTCACTCACGCACCTCGCCTTCTCACGCCTGCTCCTAAGACATGGCTGTCTACGCCGTCAGCTCACTCGTTTCCATCCCTGTAATTCGGCCATGCTGACTTCTCCCCGGTCCTCCCCGCCCGCCAGCCACACTCACTCGCAGCCGCCGTCCACGGAATTCTCCTGACAAAAGCGACAGGCCGACCAGCGCCCGCGCGCACGGCAGCGGCGACCTTCACTGCCGAGGCGGCCATGTCTAGACCGCGTGACCCCGGAAGAACCTGCTCGGGAATCTACTTCCGGGTCACAGGGCGCCACCCACGAAATGGGGAAGATGACGGCGGCCGTGGGCTCCATGGCGACGTTGGCGACAGAGCCCGGGGAGGACGCCTTCCGGAAACTTTTCCGCTTCTACCGGCAGAGCCGGCTCGGGAGCGCAGACCTGGGGGAAGTCATCGACTTCTCGGCGACCCACGGAGCGCGACCCGGGGCGCCCAAGGTACGGAGGGCGGGAGGAGCCACGCCGCGCGCGTTCCCGGCGCCGCCCCGCGGGCGCGCGCACCCGTCTCCCCGTCTCCATGCCACGCGTGCTGCACGCCAGGCTGACTGCAAAGGGAATCCCTGTCCCCAACTGTCTTAACACGTCTGTGTTATTTTTATTTATTCATTTATTAGAGAGGGAGAGAAACTCCAGCGCGTGCGTGGCTCTACGTGGGTACTGGGGAGTCGAACCAAGGATAGCAAGCTTTGCAAGCAAGGGTCCTTAACCGCTGAGCCGTCGCTCTAGCTCTGCTGATAGGTTATTTTATATGAAATCCCACAGAAAGTCTTCGTGGACGCTGAGGACGTCAAACAGAACCAGCTAGCAAAATGATGCCCAAACTGAGAGGGATCATGCGTTAGTTCAGCTCTTACGCATTAAACAACAACAAAAAAAGGCCCTTTTTGTTTTGTTTTGTAACAAAGTTTGATTCTGTATCACAGGCTATGTTCAAATTCACAACAGTCCTTCATTAGTTCTGAAGTGCTGGGATTACAGGTGTGAACCACCACATAGGTGTTTTTGTTTTTTTAATTTCTTGTTTACAGTCACTTTTAACAATAAATAATCTCTTATTGTCCCTTAGTGGTGTTCATCAATCCTTTATAAAATAAGCTCAAGGGCTGGAGAGATGGCTTAGCAGTTCAGGTGTTTCCCTTTGCAGTGACTGGAGGCCCTGACACGCCCATTCTCTCTCTGTCTGCCTTTCTCTCACTGTCTCAAATAAATAAATATAATTTAAGCCAGGCATGGTGGCGCACGCCTTTAATCCCAGCACTCGGGAGGCAGAGGTAGGAGGATCGCAAGTGAGTTCAAGGCCACCCTGAGACTACATAGTGAATTCCAGGTCAGCCTGGACTACAGCAAGACCCTACCTCGAAAAACCAAAATATATATATATATATATATATAATTTAAATTTTTAAAAATGATAGAGCCCAGCCAGGCGTGGTGGCGCACGCCTTTAATCCCAGCACTCAGGAGGCAGAGGTAGGCGGATCGCAGTGAGTTCAAGGCCACCCTGAGACTACATAGTGAATTCCAGGTCAGCCTGGCCTAGAGCGAGACCCTACCTCGGGGAAAAAAAAAAAAAAAAGAGCCCAATAAAATTGGAATGCTGAGGTGATTTCATACTTGGCCAAAACATAGAAACTTCAATTCTTTACAAAAATGGTCTTAGAGAGGTCAGAATTACATACAGAAAGTGTGCACACTAACTAACATATTTGACTCAGCCCTTAAGACCCTCATTCAGCCCCATTTATCGAGATGGTAATGTAACCACCCTGTCCTTGCCCGAGACCAGGGCATTGAGTGTCTAACACAGTAGTCAAAACCGCACTTAAATACAATATATGTTGAAGCAAATGAAAGCTTAGGTGTTTAGTTCCCCAGCTCAATACTGATTTAAAAAAACAACTAATTAAAGAAGTAGTTGTTATCACAAGATAATTGATAATAAGAGCCAGGGAAAGTGATAGCCTGAGAAAGAAGAGAACTGAAAATGTTGGTATATTGAGTCTCTTTTTTTTTTTTTTTTAATTTTTATTTATTCATTTTCAAGCAGAGAAATACAGAGATAGAGGGAGAGGGAGAGAGCACCAGGGCCATCATCTGGCATATGTGGGTACTGGGGAATTGAACCGGGGGCCTTAGGCACTGGAGGCAAGTGCCTTAACCGCTGAGCCATCTCTCCAGCCCCCTATTGAGTCTCTTAATGATATGAGCATTTAAAATATTTTATTTATTTATTTGAGAGAGAGAAAGAGGCAGACAGAGAGAGACAGAGAGAATGGGCATGACAGGGCCTCCAGCCACTGCAAATGAACTCCAGACATATGGGCCCTCTTGTGCATCTGGCTTTACATGGGCACTGGGGAATCGAACTCAGGTCTTCTGCGTTGCAGGCAAATGCCTTAACCGCTAAGCCATCTCTTCAGCCCAGATATGAGCATTCGTAAGATGCTCATGGATGCATAGGAATCTTCACAAGCCCTTTCTAAGTAATTAACAAAAGCAAAAGTTCTACCATTCACATTTCATCTAGAAGAGAAAAAAAAAAAAACCTTTAGCAAATAGGATTCCCAATGTTTGACTCTTACCAGTTTCTCACTCACCCTAGGTGGTCAGATCTCAGCTAAATGTGTCCTCTGTCAGTGAACGTGATGCCTATAGAGCAGGACTTCAGCCCGTCAGTAAGTGGCAGGCCTATGGACTGGAAGGCTATCCTGGTAAGTGCACTGGCTTCAGAAAAACTGAAATTAGTCATTTCTCTAGTTTGATAGGCAGAGCTGTGAGGAGGTAAATAAAGGGGATGATAAGCACAAAAGTATTCTACTGTCAAGTCAGTCATGTCGGCAAATACACGTATGCCTTTGATCCCAGCACTTGGGAGGCAGAAGTAGGAGGACTGCTGTGAGGTCAAAGCCAGCCAGGAACTACAGGATGAGTTCCAGGACAGCCTGGACTATGGTGAGACCCTACTTTGAAAAAATAAATGGATAAATTATACTCTCTTGGACTGGAGAGATGGCTCAGCAGTTAAAGGTGCTTGCTTGCAAAGCCTGATGGCCTGGGTACAATTCCCCAGGACCCACATAAAGCCAATGCACAAAGTGGCACTTGTTTCTCGAGTTCATTTGTAGTGGCAGGAGGCCTTGTCACACCCATACATACACACAACTCTCTCTCTCTCTCATTAATAAATAAAATAGAGTAAATTACACTCTCAAGCACATCATACATTGGGTTTTCTCTAAGGTGTACTTTTAACTTAATTGACAGCTTCCATAATTTAGGCAATAAACCATAATTCCTTTCCCACCCTCACTTTCCCCCTCTCAAGCCCACCCTGCATCATATTCACTTCCCCTCTCAGTCTCTACTCGGTTTTGATGTCATCATCTTTTCCTATGGCTTCTGGGTGTGCTATTATTCAAAGAAGTAGGTTTTCATATGGCTTATTCTTAGCCTCTTAAATTTTGATTAACCCTCCTTCCACCCTTCCTTTACTAAGTGCCATTGCATGCCCAGTAATCTGTTTATTTACATACATACATATATATATATATATATATATATATATATATATATATATATATATATATATATATATATATATATATATATAATACCCTCTCCTTAAGTCTCCCCTCTCCTCCTTCCCTTATAGCCGCTTTCTAGCTTACTGGCCTATGTTACTGACTTTTACTCCAACTTACATAAAAGTCTAAACATTTGTAGCTAGGATCCACGTGTGAGAGAGAACATGGCTTTTGGCTTTCTGGTCCTTGGTTACCTCACATAGTATAATCCTTTCCAGATTCTAAGGTCTCCTTTTATTTAATGTTACTAAAGGCAGACAGTGGCTTACCAGTAACAAATGGAAAAAATGAAAGCTGGATGAATTCCTTGCCACAACTCTGAGCCTCAACTATACTGGATAACTACTTTAATTAATAATTCATAATTGTGACTCCAGTCCCATTCTGAAATAGTATAGCAACTTTGTTCATTAACCTGAGTTTGAAAGCTATGCAGTTGATAATGTTAAGTCACAAAACAGGTGAATCAATTGATTCCCATCTAAGCCCCAGTGTACTTCTCTTAAGTCCCTTCATGTCTGCAGGAATCTAGACTAGATTTTAGGTACCTTTATTAAGATTCAATACATAGGGACTGTAGAGATGGCTCAGTAAATAAAGTACTTACAGACAAATGTGAGGATCAGACCAGAGTCTTAATCCCTGGGGCAGGCTGACACTAGCTAGCCTAGCCAAATAAGTGAACTCGAAATTCAGATGAGAGCAGTCAAGGAAGGCACTCAATGTCAGTCTCTGCACACCTATACATATGAACATGCATATACATGCATACCATACACATTTGAAAAAAGATTCTAAAGCCGGGCGTGGTGGTGCACGCCTTTAATCCCAGCACTAGGGGCTGGAGAGATGGCTCAGCGGTTAAAGTGCTTGCCTACAAAACCTAATGACCCAAGTTTGATTCCCCAGTACCCACATAAAGCCAGATGCACAAAGTGGTGCATGCATCTGGAATTCCTTTGTAGTGGCTTTGTCTTTTTCTCTGCTTGCAAATAAATAAACATTTAAAAAAAAAAAAAAGATTCTAGGGCTGGGAGATGGTACAGTGGTTAAAAGCCCTTGCTCTTGCAAAACCTGCCGACCTGGGTTCAGTTTCCCAGTATCCACATAAAGCCAGGTATACAAAGTGGCTCATGCATCTGGAGTTTATTTTCAGCAGCAAGAGGCCCTGGCACGTCCATTCTTCTCTGTCCTTTGTTTATTTACTCTTCCTCTCTCAAATAAATTTTTTTTTGTTTTGTTTTGTTTTTTCAAGGTAGAGTCTGACCTGGAATTCACTATGTAGTCTCAGGGTGGCCTTGAACCCGAGTGCTGGGATTAAAGACGTGCACCACCACGCCCAGCTTCAAATAAATATTTTTTAAAGATTCTGTACATTAAGGAATTTTTAGGTTATCTTCTGTATATTTTTATTATGTTAGCACAAGTTCCTTTCTACTGAACCTCATGTGATTTAAAAATCTTATAATTCTGGTGTGGGTGATAGATGTTATTCAGAGACTCATTTTATTTGAGGTTAATGCTTATAAGGCAAAAGTCTTGGTCTTGTTGCCTGTGTGGGCTTAATGGTTATGATTTTTCTATGACCACAAATTCAACCTTATTGTCATCTCCCAAACGTGTGCTATTGGCCACAGTGAGGGATGGATCAGTGAAGCTATGCCACCTCTCATCTGTCAAACTGGATTAATACCTTCCTTGTGGAGTTTGAAGATTAATGAGGTGGCAGAAGTTTACTAGCACAGGGCTGACACTTTGGAACATTCAGTTATTTTTAGTAGCTGCTGTAATTAATGACTGGAGGCTGAACTGTTTGTTGTTAATAGTTACTATAAAACTCCACCGGTATTTTGTGCCTAAATTAAATACCCACAGGAGGGCTGGAGAGATAGTTCAGTGGTTAAAGGTGATTGTTTGACAAGCCTGAGGACCCAAGTTTGAGTCTCCAGTACCCATGTAAGGCCAGATGCATGAAGTAGCATGCCCACACTCACTCTGTGTCTCAAATAAATATATATTTTTTTTAAATGTCCACAGGAAGAAAGGAAGAGTAGTTTAATAATTGCCAAAGTCCTTTTTGTTTTAGCATCAGGCCTTTTCTCCCCCCGCCCCCATGTAGGGTCTCGCTCTAGTCCAGGCTGACCTGGAATTCACTATGTAGTCTCAGGGTGGCCTCGAACTCATGGTGATCCTCCTACCTCTGCCTCCCCGAGTGCTGGGATTAAAGATGTGCGCCACCACGCCTGGCAGGTTTTGTCTTTATCATCAGCTTTTCAGAATAATTTCTCTAAATGTGCTGCCTTTGCAACTTGTTTTACAAAATACAGTTTTGTTGTTGTTTTGGCTTTGTTTTTACTACAGCCATACCTTCTTGCTTACTTACTATGACCTCTGCTTTTCTGCTACAGACAGGATTTACTACTGTCAAATACAAATGACCCTCAGAGCCTAAAATGCTGTCTGGTACTTGACACAAAAAAACAAAAACCTTTCCTAATCCCTAATCTAGACTAGATATGGAGTCCAGTCAGGCATTAAAGAACTTCAAATTACTACCATCATTCAACTCAGAAATCCTTAGGCTTTAGGGTCTCTTTGCAAGAGGAACATTAAACTAATGGATAATGAATGTATTTTGTATAATTTCATTGCTTCCTTGTGTGTCTCAGGACCCTTCCCTAACCATATTTTGTTTTGCTGAGGTGCCCTGCTGCTTATCTGATGGGGAAAATTGAATGAGTCACAAGCCCCTTTGGGCTCCAGTGGTCCCACACATGAAGTCGTATTCACATTCTTATCCTCCATTCTTAGAATAAGCAGTACCTTTGGTTCAAGGCTTGCCTTCCACGTCTTGATATCTTCTGTCTCTTTGAAGACCTTGCTCTGTTCCTTTGTTCTTTTTTTCAACTAGTTCCTCATCACTGGCTCTTTCTTTAAATCTGTAGGCATGCTGTTGCAGTTACTTCTTGTTGCTAAGACAACATAGAAGCAGCTTAAAGGAGGCTTTATTTCCAGCTTACAGTTTCCAAGGGAAATTTCGTCATGGTGGGGAAAGCATGGCACGAGCAGGAAGCTGGCTCACATCTTGTCACATATCTGGGTGGAAGTAGTCCTAAGTACTTGGGTTGGATCTGTTCCCAGTGACATGCCTCCTCTAGCAAGGCACCACCTCCCAGAGGCTGGACCAGCTGGACTGAGTATGAGGCTTAATCAAAAACATAGAAGGCTTACATTCAAGCTACCACACATGCTTAGGTCTTGTCTAAAGTCATAAAGTCCCCCTTAATTCTTTATTTGTGACTGCATTTATTTGTTTATTTGCAAGCAGAGACACACAGAGAGAATGGGCACACCAGGGCCTTTAGCTCCTGTAAATGAACTCCAGATATGTGCATCACTTTATGCTTCTGGCTTTACGTGGGTACTGGGAAATTGAACCCGGGGTTGTGTTAGGCTTTGCAGACAAATGCCTTAACCACTAAGCCAACTCTCCAGCCCATGGCTGGGTTTCTAAAGGAATTGGTTCTGTAGCCTCTCCTTACCCTTTTCTATCTCTAGTCATTTCACTTTCTCCAGACAAAGCTTTTCATTTTCTTGGCTCTTAATTCTTAATTTGATGGATAAATAAGTCATTTTCTTGCATAGAATTCCACTTAAATGTTGTTATTGTTTTTATTATTTGGATTTTTGAAACAGGTTCTTACTACATAGTCCTGATGGGCCTAGTACTTACCACATAGACCAGGCTAGCATCAGCTTGTATTGATATCCTGCCTCTGTGTTGCAGTCAGCATTCTAGTTGCTGCACAGAAAGAACCCAAACAAAAGTGGCTTGTAGAGGAATGGGTTTATTTGGCTTACGGACTCGAGGGGAGACTCCATTCTGGCAGGGAAAACGATGGCATGAGCAGAGGGCTGGACATCACCTCTGCCACAGCACTGCAAACAGCGGCAGGAAGGTGTGCCAAATACTGGCAAGGGGGAGCTTGCTTATAACCCCCATAAGCCCGCCCCAACAACACAGCTCTAGTGAGGTTCTAATTCCCAAATTGCCATCAGCTGAGGATCGATCTATCAGAACACATTCATTTGTTTGTGGGGGACACCTGTATCAAACCATGACAGTCTGCCCCTGGCCCCCACAAACTAATAATCATACATGATGCAAATACAATGTGTTCAGCTCAACTCTTAAGTCCCCACAGCTTTCAATTGAGCCATAATACCAAAAATAAACCCGTAATGGCACAGAACATTCACAATGCAAAACATGAGACACAGCAAAAACAGATTGACCAATACAAGATTTTAAACAAATAGGGCACCATCAATCTCTAACTCCAAGTTCAATGATTCTAACCAATAACACAAGTCTCTTGGAGATTCAATTCCGCCCCTCCAGCTCAGCTACTCACAGTCCAGGAAAACATCATCCGGTGCTGGCAGCTCGCCTTGGCACCCATCCATAGTCCTGGAATTCTTTGGGTCTCCATTACAACCCACAGTTCATCCTCATGGCTCCATCGGGCTCCATACAGGCAGCCTTGCACACCTGCTTCACATGCCAATGGCCATTTTTCAAAAACAATACTGTGTTGCAAATCCACCCTCTCTTTCTAACCAATCTCCATTCCACAGAACCAGGTGGGCTACCAATTTGTTAATCCAGGGGGGATCAAAGCATTCAGGCCCATTACTTCAAAGAGTCCACATTCTTCCTGTTGTTCCAGTGCAGACCAGCTGGCTGAATCTCAGTGGTTGTAATCTCTCAAACAATTGCAGGTGAACGGGCAGCAGTTTCGACCCAAAGATCTTTCTTTCTGTGCCATCTCCATCTGCTCACACCAGTCCATCTTTATGTAAAACAACCCTGCACAGGTTTCCAGGACACAGGCAGGCAGAATGCAGCAAGCCTCGCACGCAAACTGCTTCTGGCACAGTCCTGACAAAGTTCTTTCTCACCCTCGTAAGCCAAACCTCACAGTCCATAGTTCTCATTACATTCAGGTCTTTTAACTCTGACCAGAATGATCCATGAAGCTGTACTCACAACACTGTGAGGCATCTCTTAGGCCAAGAGTTCAAATCCTTCCACATTCCTCCTATAGATCACTTCCAAAAGACCAAAGCCACAAGATCAGGGTTCTAGCAGCAAAAGATGACCCCACATCCTGGTACCAAAACTGTTGAGGTCAGCTTTCTAGTTGCTGCGCAGAAAGAACCCAAACAAAAGTGGCTTGTAGAGGAATGGGTTTATTTGGCTTACGGACTCGAGGGGAGACTCCATTCTGGCAGGGAAAACGATGGCTTGAGCAGATGGCTGGACATCACCTTTGCCACAGCACTGCAAACAGTGGCAGGAAGGTGTGCCAAATACTGGCAAGGGGGAGCTTGCTTATAACCCCCATAAGCCCGCCCCAACAACACAGCTCTAGTGAGGTTCTAATTCCCGAATTGCCATCAGCTGAGGATCGATCTATCAGAACACATGCATTTGTTTGTGGGAGACACCTGGATCAAACCATGACACTCTGCTTCCCAAACGCTGGGATAACAGGCATGTACTGCCTTACCTGGTCTTTATGGTAAATATTATCTGTCTTTTACAAAAAGAAAAATTGAGGATACTTTACTATCAAGGTCACAAAGATTTTTCCAGCACACGTTATCATTAGTTTCATCACACCTTGCTGTGAGATGTGTACACCGTCTTTGTTCCCTGCTGTATCATCCAGAAATATAAAGAATTCTTAGCCAGGTTTTAGAAAACTTAGAAGACAGTAAAGGAAGACTGAGATAACAGAGGTAGTAACTGCAGGAGTAGCCTCAGTCTCTACAACAGGAGCAAAAACAGACTTAGATGCTTGGACAAGAGCCCACATGGAGACATGAAGATGGGACTTAGAATTCTATTTTCTTTTTCCTCTTCTGCAATGCTGGGTATTGAACCCAGGGTCTTGTGCTGTCTAGCCAAGTATTGTGCCATTGAACAATACCTTAGCCATCAGAACTCAGAATTCTGAGGAAGAGACAAAATGGGACTGGTTATAGTGATGTGGAAAACTACATTAGAACCCACTTCTGTGGGGTTGAGGAGATGGTCCAGTCCGTCAAATGCTTGTCTCGCACACATGAAGACCTGAGTTCCATCCCTAGTACCCATGTAAGTATAGGGCATGGTGGTACACACCTGTGATCCCAACACTGGGGAGGCAGAAACAAACAGATCCCTAGAACTCACTGGCTAGCTAGTCTAGCCTAATTGCTGAGCTCCAGGCCAAATGAGAGAGCCTGACTCAGAGATAGATAATGTTTTTAAGGACCACACCCATGGTGAAAATACAAAAAGACCCCACATCTGCTCTCCAGTCATCCATTTATGTCCCTTACAGTCATGAGTAAGCAGGGAACTAGCTCACAAAGAATGGGAGCTGGCATGTCCCAGCCCCACATTATGAAGTCAAATACAGAAGTAGGGATTTGAAGCTGAGACAAAAATGCACTAATAACCAGTGCTCATTTACCAGTTGAGTGCTTTCCAATTGATAGTTTAGTTGAATCCAGTATAGGAGATCAGCCTTCTGAGCCTTCTGTGAATGAAGTAATGACTTGGATGACTCTAATTGTACTTAGTGACAATTAGAGGGTTATCTGGTTTGGTGATACGCATCCAGCACTCATGATACTGAGATAAGAAGGTCACTGTGAGTGTGAGCCCAGCCTTGGCTGCAGAGTAAGTTCCAGGTCAGATTAGACAGAATGAGACCCTTCCAAAAAAGGAAAAAAAAAATTAGAAGATGAGCTCTTAGTACTTTCAGTTCTAGAGTTTGCTTTGAGGTAGCAGTTAACAGCTGACCTTGTGGAACATTTGCTTTGCTTGAGAATGTTCCAAAAGCTTAGTAACATTTACTTAGGGTTAAGTGTCTCATCATGTTAATCAGAATTTAGTTTTTCATTAGCTGGAAATATAACCAAAAGGTTATGGGAAGTATATAAGAAAAGTGGGTATAGGAATATGTACAGGGGCTGGGAAGATGGTTCAATATTTAAGGGCACTTGCTTGCAAAACCTGTCAGCTAGGTTCAGTTCCTCAGTACCCATGTAAAGCCAGATGCACAAAGTAGTGCATGCATCTGGAGTTGGTTGCAGTGGCAAGAGACCCTAGCATGCCCATTCATTCTTTCTCTTTCCCCCCACCTTTCTCTGCCTTTCTCAAAAAAGAAAAGAAAATATTTTAGCTGGGCGTGGTGGCTCACACCTTTAATCCCAGCACTAGGGAGGCAGAGGTAGGAGGGTCACCATGAGTTCAAGGCCACCCTGAGACTACATAGTGAATTCCAGGTCAGCCTGGGCTAGAGTGAGACCCTACCTCGAAAACCCCCAGAAAGAAAGAAAGAAAGAGAGAGAGAGAGAGAGAGAGAGAGAGAGAGAGAAAGGAAGGAAAGAGAAAGAGAGGGAAGGAAGGAAGGAAAGAAGGAAGGAAGGAAGGAAGGAAGGAAGGAAGGAAGGA
>PVHP010051330.1:0-11495 GCA_004024765.1 Zapus hudsonius | reverse complement strand
AGACTGACATGCTTCTGAGGACTGCATGGAAGGCATAGAACCTGAGAGCCAGAAGCCAGACTGAAGTAAAGCTGTAGACTACATGGAAGGCTAGGGAAACTGCCTTAGCTAGTACAGCCAGATTTGAAGTAGCTCAGAAGTCAAACAGAGAGAGCTTAAAGGAGGGAAGTACACTTGGCATTGGCTGAGTGCTTTCCAATGGTGGGAGGCTAGGGAAAAGTAAGAACACTCATCTGGCAGATCCAGAGTGGGAGGGAATCTGCACAAGTAAGTTGAGGGACCATATGGTAAATAAGAGCAGGGAGGCTAGGATTAAGAAACAGAGCTGTTTCTCCACCCCACTCAGCCTTGGCAGAGTGGGGCCTGGATGAGATCATGTGGGGGAAGTCGAGGCCACACCCAGCCAGGGAACTGATCACTCAAGAGTCTCGACAGACAGCAAGCACAAGGAGGAATCCAGAAAAGCCAAGGGGGAGAGAGAGAGAGAGAGAGAGAGAGAGAGAGAGAGAGAGAGAGAGAGAGAGAGAGAGAGAGAGAGCCTGCCATCTTTCTAGGGTTTGATTTTGGAGGGCAGAGAAAAAAATCTGATTGGCTAATATATCTGGGATGATGGATTATAGAGTCCACCCACACCTCACCTCGGTTGGGGTCATAGCGTGTTCAACTGGGGGATAGTGAAGGGTGCCATAAATCAGTGTCAGTCAGACATGAGTTCTAGTCCAAGTTAGGAGTTTTCATTTCATGCCACGATGAAATAGCAGGTGAGTTGGCATCTCCTAGTTCCCTCTGGATATCAGGCCCCTGGGCTGAAACCTGCTAAATAAACTAGCTTTCTCCTATTCTGTCTCACTATATCCCTGTTGCATGAAGAACCCAACCAATAGCAGCTTATGGAGGAATGGGTTTATTTTGGCTTACAGACTCTGAAAATAACAGCATGAGCAGAGGCTGGACATCACTTCATAGCCAATATCAGATGGACAACAGCAATAGGAGAGTGTGTCAAACACTGGCAAGGGAAAGCTGGATTTAACACCCATAAGCCTGCCCCAACAGCACATCTCCAACAAGGTTCTGATTCCCAGATAGCTATCATCTGAGGATCAAGTATTCAGAACAAATAAGTTTATGGGGCACCTCTGAATCAAACCACTACCCCCCCCCCAGAATCTTCTCCCTCAGTGCAGTTGCCTGTTGATATTCACTGCAGAGCCTGTCTTCTTTTCTGAATGTTAACACATAAAGTGGGGCATTTTCTCCCTCACCATTTCTTTGTCTTCTCTGAAGAAATTCTCAGCATGGTTACTTCCCAGCTTCTAGCTTGTGATTCTTCAATACCCCCACCCAGTACCTTCCTTTTTCTGTTGGGGATCCTTCCCATTCTCTTGGAAGAGTTTTTCTATATTTTCATCAACAAAATCTATTTTTACCCTCTCACCTCCTTGTCTGCATTCTTTAATTTTTCTTGCATAAAGCATGAACTTGCATACTGGTCCTGGTGACCATTATGTAGTCTGGCACCACCACTGGAGTCAAGCCCAGTTTGGGCCAAGAAAGAACCTGTGGGTCACATGGTCTGCAACACTAAGACAGCCAAAATGCTATACACTTTAACTGGCTGAGTGACAACCATTTTTTTTGTTGTTGTTGTTGTTTGATTTTTTTTTTCTTTTTTACAGAGACCTATAGTTGAACAAAGGACAGGAAAGAGGCCATTTTACTCCCTCATGTTGTATCCCATTGGGACCGTAGTTAAGGCTGCAGATTTCCTTACCATGGAGTCCTTGACTAAAGTCCAGGAATAACTAGGCACAGGGACAACAGGAAGAAAGTAAAGCAAAGGAAATTTAATGAGAAAATTGCGAGAAAACTCAGTGTCAGGACTTCCACCCTTAGGATTTTGGCTGGTATCCTAAGAATAAATAAAATGAGGAAAAGGAAATGTTACACATTTTGAGTTAGAATTCAGAAAAGCTGAAAGCATATCAACTGCCTGAAGGGAAGGAAGGGCTTCTGAGGTGTGAGTACATTATCTCAGGTGATGAGTTTTCCTTATTGTGTCTTCTGATGATTCTGTTTTCTTTTTTTAAATATTTTATTTATTCATTTTCTAGCAGAGAGATACAGAGAGAGATACAGAGAGAAAGAGAGAGAGACACAGAGAGAGAGAGAGAGAGAGAGAGAGAGAGAGAGAGAGAGAGCACCAGGGCCACACCTTGTGGGTCTGGCTTATGTGGGTACTGGGGAATTGAACCCAGGGCCTTAGGTACTGGAGACAAGTGTCTTAACTGCTGAGCCATCTCTCCAGCCCTGATTCCATTTTCTTAAGTTGTAGTATGGCAAGTTGATGGACAGGGTCACTTGGATTATCTCTTAAGGGAGGGTATCGTAGTATATCTTTGTGATCTTGTGTTCTGGATCGCTTGCAATGGGGGAAGAGAGGAAGAGTGAGAAAGAGAGATAGAGATCCTAATATGTCAGTACAGAAGGGCTTTGGAATTTTGGATTTGGATGTTATCAAAAGAAGAAATGGAAATGTAGGGGAAAAAATTTTGCCTACTGAGTTGTAGCTCAGAAAGGGGGCATACTTAACTATATAGATCTTTAATCAGCGAACCATAGAGAGAGGGAATGATGGACATGGAATAAATTCTTTGGGATAGATTGGGATATAATGTTTCCAGTAAAGATCAAAGGTAGAATTCAGAGTCCATTCTTTTGACCAGAAGGTAGATTTTCCTTAATGTCTACAACAAAGCCTTGGTGTCTTCATTCTCCTTCCTTTTCTATGCTATTTTGATCTTAAGGAGGGGCAATTGTGATGCTTCTGTTTTTGGTGTGCTGTCAGGGAAGTGAGAGACAAGGCCAAAGTGTGACAGTTAACTCCTTCAGGCAAGTTCCATAGACACCCTCCCCTTGAGAGGGAGGTGTTTCTAGCTAGAGTTCAAACCTAGGTCCTAAAACTGATTGGTCAGGTTCTGATCAATCAGCTGTCTCTCTACTTACCTGGGGCAGGGAATATTTAATGAACAGATAATTTTGTCTCTTTTCTCATGTGTGTGGCCTAGGAGAAGGAACTCTGAATCTCCAGGCCTGTAGTAAGGTTCCCCCAGGCTCCCACCACAGCCTAATGGATGTGGTGAAGGGTTGGATTTTTTCCCCCACATGTACCTTTTCTTTTCATGATCTTTTATTTTCCTGCTTGTTTAGCTGAACAGCATAGATTTTGGCTAAAACCCTCCCACGTGTTCTTTCCACACTGGTGGCTGGAGAGCTCTGTAACATCCTATTTTCCTTTAAATAAAATATCCCACTATATTCTCTGATGGTCTATAATTTTAATTCTTTAACTATATAGACAAGAATTCAGGTACACAAGTTCTGAGGTGCATTGGAATTATCTGAGTTCTAATCCCCAGCTCCGCCATTACAAAAGGAAGACAATGAAGGAAGACGCCATTCTCACACACCTCCAAGCCCACTCATGCCTATCAAGCAACCTAGCTACTTAGTATATATGTCCATTACTGGTATAGAAGAAACCACAATTATTTTTAACTATTGGTTTTAAAAAAATCTTAAAATTCTTATAAATTAAAAATTGAATATAATTCTGAATCCTACTCCCCTACCTGGACATGGGCAGAAACCAGTGAAAAACCCCCACAGAAATTAAAGACAGAACTCCCCAATGCAGGGCCTCTAGTCCCATTATGGAACAGGAAAGTGACAAGAAACTAGAGACAACAAATATACAATCCCAAAGAGAGAATAATATGACTCCTGACCACAACTACAATGCAAACATGAAACAGTTAATGGCTGATATTGAAACTATGAAAAAAGACATGCATGAGATGAAGCTCACCAACACAAGCATAGACTCCAGACTGAATTTAATGGAAAGAAATATGAATGAATTCAGAAACACATTAAGTGAATTGAAGGTGAACCAACTACGGGACGGGCTAGATAATCAATTGATTAAATTTGACGAGGACTTAAGAAAATTTAAAAATGATTTTCAGGAATACCTAGCAAAAACAAAAATAGACTGGAAATTGACTCACCAAAGAATTGGAGACTACAAACAAAATTATAGCAGAAACCAAAAATGAAACGGAGTTGTTAAAAACCTCCCTTGAATCAATCAGTCCCAGAGTTGACAATCTGGAGGACAGACTCACAGATGTTGAGGACAAGACAGAAGGAATTAATAAGGATGTCATAGGTTTCAATAAATTCAAGAAATAAAGTGAGCAAAATTTGAGGGATCTATGGGATACCATAAAGAGGCCCAATATTAGAATCATGGGGATCCCAGAGGGAGAAGAAACCCAGGCTAAGGGCATAGGAAATATTTTCAACACAATTATTTAAGAAAACTTCCCCTATCTAACAAGAGAAAGCCCACTCAACATTCAAGGGGCCCAGAGGACTCCAAATAGACAGGATATGAAGAGGAATTCTCCAAGACACATACATTTTAATCAATATGCCTACCATAGAAAGCAAAGTGAAAATACTCAAAGCTGCAAGAGAAAAGCAAACCATAACTTATAAAGGAAAATCTATCAGACTTACCTCAGACTTATCATTAGAAACCATGAAAGCAAGAAGGGTTTGGAATAATGCTTTTCAGGGCCTAAAGAAGTATGGCTTTCAACATAGACTACTGTACCCAGCAAACTATCCCTCATAATAGATGGAGAATTGAAAATGTTCCATGAAGTAAACCAGCTCTACAACTATTTGAACACAAAGCCAAAATTACAGAAGATTCTACAGGACATATCCCACACAGAAGAAACAAGAAATCTACCTCAGAAGAGTACTAGAGATCAGGCGTGATAATCACAGTCAGTGTGCTACTAACAGCAACACAGACACCAACCCTCATTAACCCTTCAACATGGCAGGGCTTAAAGCAAACCTGACAGTTATATCTCTGAATATAAATGGACTTAACTTCCCTATAAAAAGACACAGACTTGCAGGGTGGATCAGAAAAATGGACCCTTCCATCTGCCGCCTTCAGGAAACGCACTTTACCTCTAAAGACAGCAATCTTCTTGGACTAAAAGGATGGAAAACAGTTTAGCAGGCATGTGGAAGTAAAAAAGCAAGTGGGTGTGGTTACATTAATCTCTGACAAAATAGATTTTACACCAAAATCAATTAAAAAGGATAATGATGGTCACTTCTTACTCATCAAAGGAATGATCCAGCAGGAAGATATCACCATCATTAATATATATATATATATATATATATATATATATATATATATATATATATGTATATAGCAAATTTGGGTGCAACACAGTTCATAAATAAAGCAGAAATAGACTCTAATTCCATCATACTAGGAGACCTTAATACACCCCTATCATCTCTAGACAGATCAACCAAACAGAAGATCAACAGGGGCATAACGGAGCTCAATAACACCATTGACCAGCTGGGGATAGCCAATATTTACAGAACATTCCACCCCAAAGACACAGAATGTACATTCTTCTTGGTAGCACATGGATCCTTTTCTAAAATTGATCACATCCTAGGTCATAAATCATCCCTAAACAAATTCAGGAAGATTGATGTAGTTCCTTGCATCATATCAGACCATAATGCATTAAAGGTAGAAATTAACAATGGAACAGGATCCAGAAAAGGCACAAAGTACTGGTGCCTGAACATTTCACTCCTAAAAAAATGATTGGTTCATCCAAGAAATAAAACAAGAAATTCAGTTTTTCCTAGTAGTAAATGATGATGATAACACATCTTATCAGAACTTGTGGGACACAATGAAGGCAGTCCTAAGGGGGAAGTTCATTGCTCTAAATGCCTTCACATCAAAGACAGAGAGGTCTCAAATCAATCACTACTGCTGGTGGGATTCCAAACTCGTTTAACCGTTATGGAAAGCAGTGTGGAGATTCCTAGACAGAATGGACATAGAACTTCCAATGGACCCAGCTATCCCTCTACTATGCATCTACCTGCAAGATGTCACATCTTGATGCAGAAACTTTTGTACAACTATATTTATAGCAGCTCAATTCATAATAGCCAAGAAATGGAATCAACCCAAATGCCCATCCATGGAGAAATGGACAGCAAAACTGTGGTATATTTACATGATGGAATATTGTTGTAATAAAAAAAGATAAAGGTGCTGGTCGGGGGCCCAGCTGAAGTTTTCCCAGGGCCACTTCTGTCCCCCGGCTGGGAAGAGGCTCTGATTCTGGGAGGCAGGGCCGGCATGCGGCAGGTCTGATGGTGGCAGAGGGTCGCGGCCGTGGTGGTGGCGGGAGACCCGAAACCAGGCACCCATGGAGGCATGTCTGTGGGCCTGAGAGCCCATGGAAGTGTCATAGCTCTGTGTGTTCAGCTCAGGAAGCATGGCTTCCTAGGGAAAACAAGGTTCCCCAAGTGTTACTGCGCAGTCCCGCAGTCCCGGGAGAAAAAGCACCCATGGCAAGAAGTCCCAATCACCAAAACCATCCAAATCCAATTTTTATTGTAACAGTATTGTGGATTTAAATAGAAATTGAGGAGGGGGGAGTGAAAGGAATGGGCCATAAGGATTGGCAGAAATCAGCTACCTGTGAATTCCTGCTTTGCATGCGGACATGAGTTTGGGCATGTACTAGATGGTGGTGGTAGCGAAACTGCCACCTTCTAGGCACAGCTGGGGTGCGAACCTGGGTCTATGTGGCATGCTTTTGGGGGTTGGGAGTCTCAGAGTTGAGGGCGTAGATCGGGAAACGCCTATCGGAGTTAGCTACCGGGGTTTCTGACCTTCTTCAACACCCTCTTAACCCTTTGTCCTCCGTGCCATCCTTAAGCAATACCAACAGAATATTACTCAGCTGAAAGGAAAAATGACATATCGAAATTTAGGAACAAATGGTCTGACTTTCAGCAGATCTTACTAAGTGAACGCTCAAAAGATCAGATTCGAATGCCGCATACTATCCCTCATAGGTGGTTCCTACTAACTTGAATAACAGTAAACTCTAAGCAATCCAACCAGAATTGAGAGTTTGGGAAAGAGAAGAAGTGCATGGAGGGGAGGGGATGTCTTAAACATGAAGTTGAACCAAATCTGGTCCAAAATTATAAAATCCTCATGTGCACAGTGTTCACTAATGAGCATGGAATGGGCATCATCTGGCAAGTGGGTCCGAAAATGGAAGGGGAGAGTGTCTAAGTTTGTGAAAAACCAAGTAGTCTAGCAGTTCCTGGTCCCAGCCATGGAATCCTTCCTTCACTGAGATGTTGACCAAAGTGACCCATGAGTTCCTCAATACATGACAGGATTCTGTCAAAGCTCTTAATTACCAACCCCAGGCCTGAGGCGAGATCCTGTTGCTGAAGAACCACAGATAGCCATCTAACAGCACCGAGAGACCCTAAAAGGTCCAGAATGGTAACCAGCCCCCAGATGGTAGTTAGTACAGAGCAGGAAGGCCCTGCATGAGCTGCAAGGGAAAACTGGTCAATGACAGCTGGAACAGAGACCACTGTCATGAAACATAGTCGGCCACTATGAGTAGGCTGAACACACTGCCTACTGTGAGAGAACAGCGAACCATGAAAGGAGCACTTGTGCAATGTAGGCACCAAAGCCTGTGGGAGGCAATCAACAGCTGACAATTCGGCCAAGAAATCCACTCAGTGAAGGGGAGACCGTGACTGGAACTGGGATTTCAGGGTAAATTACAAAGGGAACCAATATCTTCAGACACCAAAGAGAAACCCACTTTACAGGTGATTTACAAAAGGCTACCAACAATAGAATCTAGCCAACTCAGGAAAGTGTATCTCAATTAACCTATACTGATGTAACTCTCCGATGGAGATTCTTTTTATATTTTTCAGAAGGCGCCTAGAGAGCTGTGGCTCTTCCAACCCTACGATTGAGCCACAGGCCAATAGCTGTCTTCTTGGCAAGAGATGTGCCACCCCAGTCCTACCATGGAGGATCCACATGGAACCCCGCAGGCAGTGATGGAATAAGCAAGAGACCTATAACCACAGGCAATCGGTCAACCCAGGATGAACCAGCGAAAAAGACACCAACGATTTTAAACACAACCTCAAGCAGAAGCACAGAGGCTCTAGCTAGACATACCTCCCACTCAAGGGCAGGGGGTCTAGGACTCTATGATACACCCTCTAGATTTAATAACAAATCAGATTTTCCCCCATCTACCTGAATTAAACATTATAAAGGTGACAGGCTGACCCGAGTCCCTCCCTTTTTTTCTTTGGACTCTCCACTCTTTGGTGTGGCCTGAAGTTCCCCATGTGATTCTCGGTTCCCAGCCCCATTCGGCCACCTGGTTGGGTGAGGAAGGGAGATCTAACTGTCTATTAATGTGTCTTTATTCCTAGTCTCTCTGCTCTGTCTGATGGTCTCTAATTTACCATGTGTGGATTCTCACCTGGGATCTGCCATGTGGGCTCTTGATCCCATTTTTCCCTCGCTTTCCCCCATTAGAAAGCATGTAGCCGATGCCAAGTGTGTTCTCCTCTTTAATCTTAATCTCCCGGCTCTGTTTCATGGCCTTCAATTTACCATGTGCAGATTCACACTCTGGATCTGCCACATGGGCATTCTCATGGATTCACAGCCCCTCTAAAACTTTTGGTTAAATTTAGCTTTCATAGATAACATTTTGCTATTTTGTTAAACTTTGGAAGGTGCTTAATACGTTTAGAATTTTATATAAACAAAAAACAAATGTGTATTAATTAAAAGAATAATTTTGTAAACATACTTAGCTTTTGCAGTTATGTTTATTAAAATATAACTAGCCAATGACTACTGTGGAGGGCCCCCAGTGGGTTGGGGACAGAGAGTAGGGAAATGGGGGTACCATTACAAGATTAGCTCATACCTAATTATTTACAATAAAGATATTTTAAAATATATATGTATATATATATCTATATCTATATCTATCTATATCTATATCTATCTATCTATATATCATTTATCTGTATATAGTCAAACTATTGCTCACATGTCAATCTAGGACTTAATAAAGAAGCTAGATCTGTATTGTGATAGTTTGACTCATTACTTTTTATTTGAAACAAGTTCTCACTATGTAGCTCAGACTGACCTTAAACTTGCGGTCATCCTATTAAAGCCTCCAAGTGCTGAGACTGCTGGAGTATGCCTCTACAGCAGGCTATATTTTATGTCTTAAATGTCCTCCCAAAGGCCATATGATAAAAACTGATCAGTAGCCTGTGGCATTATCAAGAAAGAGTGGATACTTTAAGCAGTGAAACCTGAAGGAAGGAAGTTATGTCATCGAAGAAATGACCTTGAAGGTGATATTGGAACTCTAGCCCTTTCCTCTCTCTTTTTATTATTTGGCCACCATGAGGTGCATCATGTGTTTTTCACCATGAATGTGCCTTCCACAGTCCCAAAGCAAGTGGCCTTTAGTTGAAACCTCAGTATCTTTTCTCTTCTGTATTCTTTTTTTATTTCATTTCTATTTTTGAAGCAGGCTCTCACTCTAGCCCAGGTTAGCCTCCAAATCACAATAATTTTCTGCCTCTGCCTCCCAAGTTCTGGGCTTATGAAATTTTCACTATTCAGAAAAAAAGACCTTCCTTTTTAAATGTGTCTTTCTTATGTATGTTCATTCAGCTACAATATTTGTCACACACATACTCAGACACATGCACAATTTAATTCCTTGCACGTTACATGTCTATTTAATGGCTTAACTTTTGACCTTAGACTAAAGCTTTGAAAAGCTCTCTGTGACTCTCACATTATAGCATGCCATGTTTCAGAAAATTCCTTGAAAGCAGAGTCCTGGAGAGCCTTGGTCTGCCAGCCAGCAGCAATCTGCCACTGCTTTATGGAATACAGACACTTGCCATATAATTTATTTGCAGAAGAAAAAAATAGTTCACCTTTCTATCCAGAAATTTTGAACAAATGTTATCTTTACTTGGCTTGGTGTGCTTTTTGTGGCTCTTTGAAAAATCACAGTAGCTTTAAAAGTATGAATGGAGGTTATGGAAGGAAAGATTGCTATTATATTCTTGTCTTTTTTTTGGAAAAAAGAAAACCATCGAAACATACTTTGAAAGAAAATAATGAAAGAAATAGGCGTTTGTTTTCAAACCAATAGAAAATAAACAGCATTTTATATGACCATTGGCTTAAACAATGTTGCAGCAGTAGTCAGGATGCAAATAATGATGCAAGATAGGGCAGGGGCAGTCCTGGGGACTAGTGGCTGGAGACCTAACTTCTCATTACTTAAATAAAGTCTCCTACAATACTTTATCCTATAGTAGTCTATAATTTTAATTCTTTAATTTTATAGAACAAGAATCTGGGCACTCTTAGGTTTTAAGGTGCATTGGAAGTAGTTGGGAACTCCATCTTTCTGGAACCCCAGTTCCTCCATTACAGGTCTTTCTCCCTACCTAGTTGCAGACCTGCTAATGCTATGACAGTTAATGGATACTCTCTATTCAGGAACCCATACCCCCAATGGGCATGTCTTATTGCTTCCCTATGTCTCTCTCCTAGGGAAGCTCACGTTCATGCTCTCGTGTGTGCTTTCATTCTCTTTCGAGCACCTTTCTTAATATCTTTAAATATCCAAATTTCCCTCGGGCTGGCTGGTGCTGAAATTTTTTTTCAGTTCAAAGCCACAAATCTTGAGCTGAATCTGAGTCAAGGTGTCTGAATTATTAGGGGACCTCTTCAGCCTGCTGAGTGTGACCAATTGGAGCTATTCTGTCTCCTCACCTAAGAGTGGCTTTCCTTTACTCTGTCTGAGCTGTATTAACATTGGGCTTGTATTGCATTCCTGAAGTGTAGACCTCAGAGCTGTCAGTCTGAGTTTTGGCTCCCTCAGAGCACTGTGAGTAACCCTGTGGTGCTAGCTCAGCCTTCTACGTAAGACATCAATGCATCCATTCCAGCTTCCTGTGACATGACAGGGAAGTTTGCTGTGATCTGGATTGTGAAAGGCACATTCACTTGCTTAAAACCATATCTCTCAGCAAAAAGAAAACTACAGCACAAGATGCCCAAATGAACAAGATTCATCATTTGGATTGTTATTGTGGTTGTTAAGAAGTTTGTTGTTGTTGTGTAAACCAGTTATTGTTGCCTGCACCTGCAATCCTAGCACTGTAAAGGTGATGGCAGGAGATATGTGAGTTCCAGGCCAGCCTGGGCTACACACCCACACCCACACACCCACCCACACCCCCCCCACACACACACTTAGGTAAAAGTGATGTTTTTCAGAAAATAAGATACTTTAGTCTTTAATTATCCTATGTGCATGTGTGATTGCAATGCTGGTTGAGTTAACAAACTTTAAGTTCCTAGAAATGTGATACAAGGGTTACATTTTTGAATGGGGAAGTGTTGGATAAAGGATTTACAATACAGCTTCTGTGTGTTTATGATTTTACTGAAGCTTATTGGGGGG
>PVHP010051329.1:0-11471 GCA_004024765.1 Zapus hudsonius | reverse complement strand
ACTCAGACTAGACAACACTTTATCCCAGTTTCTGGATGACAGAATAAATGGTTAGCAACAGGAATTCTTGAACCAAACTCTCAGCTCCCTATTTCTGCTTTCCCAAAGCTCTGTTGCCTTTGGAAAGATACGTGCTTCTGTATGACTTGGTTGTTTTGTCTGAAAAATGAGCTGACAAGAGCACTCCACTGCAGAGCCATGCTGTCAAGGATAAAATGATCTGGTATTTTCAACTAGAACTGCTACAAAGCCTGGCATGTAATTAGCACGGTACAGGCATTAGCTATTACATACACAAGAAAATCTAAGATCATCATGATTCAATCAAGACGGTGAAGATTACTGTTAAAGAACTGTGTCCAGCAAAGATCCTAAGTTTGGGGAAGAAACGGAAGCTGCAGGTAATTATGAGGTAGACGCCTAAAATGTCCCCAGTGTTTGTCACCTCTGGACAGTCATAATCTTGCATGATCCTCTTCCATGGACGTGGTGACTTGTGTGTGACATGGCAACAATGACAGATGTCCCTTCCATGATTACGTGACACAAGGCTCTTGCTAGTAGACATTTTTGTGACTTGGCTGGCAAGGCCCCAATGGCAAGGCACTGGGGGTGGCCTTTGGCTCCTGGACACTGTGCTCTCAGCCGAACAGCCTGAGAGGAAGTCAGTTCTTTCAACCACCACAGAGGAGTGGCTCCTGCTCAACTGAAACTTGATCATAACCTTGGGAAAGACAAGACAGATGCCTGGCCTCAGAAACTGTGAAAATACGTGTTTAGGAGTACTTCATTACACAGCAGTGACAGACAAGGGCTACAACCTGGTATCCTACTGGGAACTGAATGAAGGGCAGAGGGTGCCAGGCTGCGGATGTGAGACCCCATCCTACAGTCAGTACCCCAGAACCCCCAAGCCTGAGTGGGGAGGAGGGTGACTCAGATCTTCTGGACATGACAGCAGAGCTGTTCTGGTCCTTCCTGTTCTGAGTGCAGATCAGCCTGGGACACTCTGTCCTCATGCTTCATCACTGGCCTCCCCAAAGCATAAGCGAACCTTCTGGAAATGTCTGCTTATCTTTACGATACCAGTTTTCCTGTTTGTTTACTTGTTCATGCTCCAACACCGAGCTGGACATTTTCTTATGCGCATGTTGAGTGTCTCTTGTTTGAAATCCTTGGGGCCAGGAGTGTTTTTAGATTTCTGAGTTTTACATATTTGGAATATTTGCCTAGCCAAAGATTTGGGCATGGGACTCAAGTCCACACATGAAATTCATTTAGGCTCCATATACACCATATATACATGCCATGAAGAAAATTATATGCAACACAGTTAATAATTTTTTCACAATGTAGCATCATTCAGCACAGATATGTTTCAGATTTTGGAATTTGGGATTTGGAATTTGGGATTTCAGATTTTCAAATTAAGATTATGAAATCTGTAGTGTGTAGTTACACCATGACCAAGAAGAAATGCCCTCCACAAACTTCATGGTTCACTTTGGCTTCATTTATATCTTTAAAAACAAATCTCACCTGTATGTGTGTGTATGGGTATGCTAGGGTCTCCTGCAGATGCAAATGAATGCCAGACACAAGTGCCATATGCATGGGTGCTAGGGAACCACACCCGATTGGGAGGCTCTGCAAGCCAGTGCCTCCAACCACTGAGCAATCTCCTCAATCCTATTTTTTTTCTTTTCTGAAGTAGGGTTTTGCTCTAGTCCAGGCTGACCTGGAATTCACTATGTAGTCCCAGGGTGGCCTTGAATTCACGGTGATCCTCCTACCTCTGCCTCCTAAATTCTGGGATTAAAGGCGTGCACCACCACACCTGGTCCTTTTCTTATTTTTTAAAAATATTTATTTATGGGCTGGAGAGATGGCTCAGTGGTTAAGGCACTTGCCTCCAGTGCCTAAGGCCCCTGGTTCAATTCCCCAGGACCCACGTAAGCAAGACCCACAAGGTGGTGGCCCTGGTGCTCGTTCTCTCTCTCTCTCTCTCTCTCTCTCTCTCTCTCTCTCTCTCTCTCTCTCTCTGCTTGAAAATGAATAAATAAAATATTTTAAAAATATATTTATTTATTTATTTATTTACTTGAGAGAGAGAGAGAGGTCACAAATCTAATTTTGTCAAACAGCTCTGTGAACATCTCTTCAAATGACACTCTTGCTCAGCTGATCTGCTCGTCTGGTCTTCAGGATCAGATGCATTTGCTCAGTGTCTCAGTTGCTAGGTTACTCAGTTGCTTGGTTGTGAATCAAATGAAATCATTGGTTGGCATTCAGTATTGCACTCATCATGATGAGGAAACAGCGAGTGGGGAGGTACACCTCACTCCCACTCAGGGCTGCACACACTGGGTCACACCTGTCCTCACCTCTACTCCCCCAGCCTCCCAAGCTAGGTCTCCTTCCCAATCCTACTATGTGTCCTGCTCCTCCCGAGAGGCACTCCCTGCTGAATGAGGTCACTTCCCCAGATCCATGCCAAGCATTCCCTCCCTCCTCTGTCTAGATCAAGCTGTGCCCTCTGAAGGGAAGCCTTCCCTGTAGCTTCAGTCCATCAACAAGTCAAAGCCAAACACGTTTCAGTCCCTCCAGAGGCCGACATCTTTCCGTTTCCACACTGATGGCTCCATTTTCTGAATTCTAGAACCAAATCTTTAATTGTTTGCCTAAGGAATATTTCTCATTGGTGAGAGTCTTGTGGTCTATTAGAAATGCTTGTGTCTGTTACAGAAGGGTGATTTATGAATCAGAACAACTAGGTCTTTAGAAAGACTGACTGGATCTGATGTTGAAAACTATGTGACAAGCACATTTCTGCTAGTGGTGAGAGTGTAAACTGGTAGCACTTATTAAAATAAATATTTTTGTATGCTATAGGCTAGTCATTATTTTCTCGAGTATGTACCTAAGAGAAGTAAATATTTGCATTTAGCAAAAGACGTGCACAAACATGTTCTCATATAGTCAGAAGTTATAAGAAATTCAAATGTCCGTCATTTGAGGTGTAGACTAGATATTTGATACGATGGAAATTAATGAAAAGAACATGATGTCACCCCCCCCCACACACACACACAAATGAATCTTACAGAAGCAATGATGAGGAAAGCCAAGCACAAAATGGCATATACTGTATGTAGCATTTATATAAGATTCAATGACAGTCAATAATCAATGGTGAGTGGCAGGGCTGTAACTCAGTCAATAGAGTGCTTGCCTAGCATGCAGGAAACGCACCTGCATGTTTGATTCCCACCACCCCACATACTGGGTGGTTCACATCTGTAATCCCAGGTGGTAGCAAAAGGTTCAGAAGTTCAAGATCATCCTAGGCTTCATAGTGAGTTTGAGGCCAGTCTGAGCTACATGAGACCCTGTCTTAAAAAACAAAAAGAATCAGTGGTGTCAGAGGCCAGAATAGTGATTACCTTTGGGAGTCATGACAGAGGGAGATCAAGAGAGTGTTTGAAGGTGTTGATAATATTTAAATATTGTTAACAGTAGTGATCATTCATGCATACATGTAAAATATTACCAAACTCTATACTTAAAGTCATGCACTTTGCAGTCTTTAATGCAACCCTCTCATTATTCACAATATATTTATTTACTTGGATAATCTTAGAATCAGTAAATCATCTTTAAATGAAGGTAATAATACTTCCTGATGTTATTCAAAGAATAAGTGGGTATAGTGGTGCGTACTTAGAATCCTAGCACTAGGAGGACTGAGCCCAAAGGATCATGAGATCGAGGCCAGCCTGGGCTCTAGAATGAATTTGAGAGAGCCATCCTGTGCTCTATAGAGAGAAAGAAAAAGAAAAGAGGGGAAAGGAAAATGTGTGTGTGATGTGCCACAAGGTGAACTGCACACCTGTCAAGTTGTTCTTGATATTTGTGAACCTGGTCACCTACTATTTGTCACACTAAGTGGACAGTAATCTCTTTCCTTGAGGTGGACAGATGCTGGTGGCAGGATCTGTGATCAAATATAAAGAAAACAAAAATTAAGGGAATCTAAGGAATGAGTGTGTGCATAGGGACAAGTGTGTTGAGGGTCACCCCATCCACATCAATGGGATCCACATCAAAGGCAGGTTAGAGAACCTGTCTTCTCTATGTGTGGCTTCTCTATCATGCACCCTGAGGGTTGGGCCACTGTGTACAATACAGACCTCATGTTTGCATAGGATGGGAGAAATGTCTGCTTCACTTCCAATCCTGCTTGTTTTAGAGACACGGTTTGGATTTAGTCAGAAGAAACTGCTGCTAGGTTATGCCCCAATAATGAATCAACTCCAACATACCAGACCATTGACGCAACCAAGGTTTCTTCTTCCCTCACACAGGTCTGATGTGGCTTGACCTGTTCCCCACATCAGCCAGCACCCTCCTGCTCCCAGAAGATGGCATGACCACAGCCTCCCCGAAGCGAGGCTGGGCAGGGGAGGAGGACTGTAACTGGCATGGAACATGCTCTCAGCCCACCTGGTTCCTGAAGAAGTCACCTTCGGTGAGCCCAGATGCTGTTCCCATGGGCATCATCCATCCCCACACCCCCAGTGTAGTCTGTGCTGGAGCTTTCTGGAGCTCTAATCCTCTGGGATTTGCTGAGCCCACACGTGAGCACCCCAGCAGGAGGGGAAGGGACTGTCCCTCTTGGAACTTTCAAACTCAAGGGAACGAAAACCAGTGGATAAATTCTCACCTTTAGATGAATAGCTCAGGGAGCTATTCTCACATGCCTGCTCTCACTCCTGAACAGTTGATGCTTCCCCAGGAAATGACCTGCACACAGGGCTTCTCTCAGGTTCTGCTTTGGGGGACCTCAAATTAAGACAGGAGTTCATGGAACATCTAGGAGTGCTGGCGGTTCTTAGCAGGCTGATTGAAGGCTTTATCTGTCAGCCCAGGATAAAGGGTTGGAACTGGAAAACGGTGTGTGTGTGTGTGTGTGTGTGTGTGTGTGTGTGTGTGTGTGTGTATGTGTGTGTGTTAGGGTGGATTATAGTCTAAGGCCACAGGACGTGTGCAGAGTTCCTGGGAGAGACAGCAGTGTCAGACACCATCTTTGCCTCCTTCTTCATGATCCCAGCTGGGATTTTACCCCAAGAGCATTTCTGATTTCCTTTGCTTCTTGCAGGTTTGTGTTATAGCCGATTTTTCCTAAGACGGCTGTCCCCGGTTTAGTTCCTTTGTGAAAAAAAATGGCTCATTATATTTCTATTGTCCTTGGTTTTCCTCCCTCCCCATTTCTTTTCCCTCCCCAATTTCCTCTTCCTTCCCTCCTTCCTTTCTTCCTTTCTTTTTTCAACTTTTTATTATTTATTATTTCTTTCCCTCTCCCTCCCTTCCGCTTCTTCCTTCTTTCCTTCCTTCCTTCCTTTTTGACAGACTTTGCCAGGCTAGCCTTGAACTTAGAATCCTCTTATCTTAACTTCTCAAGTGCTAAGATTACAGATGCATCACATTTTTCCCACATCCCCCCCTTCCCGTGAGAACATGTGATCTTGTAGCTTAGAGTTTTATATGAGATCACACCCTCATTTTGGCCTCTGTCTGTGGGGAATCTGCTTGACATATATGAAGTTCAGTTACTTAGACTTGACTTAACCACACAGAAGCATGACTCAAGGGCAATCCTAATCACATGAGGATCTGATTGGGCCTAGACATTTCAGGGCTTTAGCACCTACATTTACAAAAGCTAATCTCACCAGTTCCAAGGTAGCTCCTTGGCCATTCCTGCCTAGAAAGGGTCCCGAGTTCCTGTAATGCACAGAAGTGCTTAAGCTTGAGAACACAGCTCCCAGTGTCAGATGCCCCGCAACTGCTGATCCCCATGGTGTCCCCAGGAAGGTGGTGCAACCTGACTTCTCATAGCCCAAGAAGATGGATGATCAGAGAGTTGGGCACAGTATCACACAGCAAGTGCATTGACAGTATGGGAACAGCTGAGCTCTTGCTCCTGTGTGTCACACGGCCACAGCTTGGTGTGGGCGAGTCTCAGGAAGGAGGGGGAGGGTGTCCCAGAGCGAACTGTCAAGTCAGAGGCTCTTCTAAAAGGAAACATAGAGGCCATACCTGAGGACATGGCACATGAGTCCTGCCTGCAGAGAGGCAGCCAGTCCTTGGATGAGGAACTGCCCCTTGTTCTGAGTAGCTCTGTGTGTGTGTGTGTGTGTGTGTGCGTATCTTAAAGGAGCACCCTGTACCTACTTTATCTTCTTGCCTTTCTTGCACCATTGATTGTGTATGCATGCGTGTGTCTATGTGGGTGTGAGATAAAATAAACACAAGCCTAGCATCAGATTCAGCATTGCAGGTATTCAAAACTAAACTCAGTGGCACTTGGGACATTCTCAGTGTTGTTCAGTCCTCACCATTACAGAATCCTGTAACCATTCTAAGAGGAAACCATATTTCAATTAAGAAGCATTCCTGTTTTCTCCCAAACCTCGGCAACCATTGCTCTCTTTCTTTCAAAAGGACATCTTTAAATTGCAGTTCATATTTTGAAACTCTAATTAAAATAAGTGGAAGTGTGGTGGCACGTAACTTTAATCTCAGCTCGTGGGGCTAGAGTGAGTTTTAGTCAGCCTGGGCTAGAATAAAACCCTATCTTGAAAAATCCAATCACTCAATCAGTAAATAAAAAAAATAAATCATGAACATAGTATGAAATACTGATACATGCTAACATTGGTTGACCTTGAAAACATTATGTTAAGTGAAATGAGCCAGGCATAAAGGCCAAATCTTGTAAGATTCTATTTTCCCTTTTTTACAGTGTGATCAGTTACTACCCTGGGACAAAAAAAAAAAAAAAAGCCATGCTTCCATTGACTCTTCTGCAATATACAGTCACTGTTGCGGTCAGCTTTCTAGTTGCTGCGCAGAAAGAACCCAAGCAAATGTGGCTTGTGGAGGAATGGGTTTATTTGGCTTTTGGACTCTAGGGGAGACTCCATCCTGGCAGGGAAGATGATGGCATGAGCAGAAGGGTGGACATCACCTCTGCTACAGCACTGGAAACAGCGGCAGAAAGGTGTGCCAAACACCGGCAAGGGGAAGCTGGCTTATAACCCCCATAAGCCCGCCCCCAACAACACAGCTCTAGTGAGGTTCTACTTCCCAAATTGCCATCAGCTGAGGATCAAGCATCTAGAACACATTCATTTGTTTGTGGGGGACACCTGGATCAAACCATGACAGTCACTTACCCATTTCTTGGTGTGCAGACTCTGTGACAGGAAGTGATGGTTCTTGATACAAGGGGACCAGGGCCTGTAGCTCAGCTGGTAGAGTGCTTGCCTTGCATGCACCAAGTCCTGGGTTCTACCATCACCACTGCATAAAATGAGGTGGTAATCCCAACATGTGGGGGGTGGAAACAGGAGGGTCAGTCTCTATTTGTCCTCATTCACGGTCATGCTTAGCTACATAGTGAGTTAGAGGCTAGCCTGGGCTATAGTAGACTCTGCAAAAAAAAAGGTAGATAAGAGTTTGATGTGGTGACTCAACTCCTGTGAAACTAGACTCGGTGATCCTTCCGTGTGTCCCTGGGAAGGCTTTCTCTCTCCACGGAACTGCAATCGACTGCATGTATGTGTTGGAATTCTGACCCTCCATGTGATGGCATTGATGGTATTTATGGGGCTTTTGGGGGATAATTCGTAATGAGAGTGGAGCCCTCTTAAATGAGATTTTGCTCTTATAAGAGGAGATTTCAATAAGCTCCCACGTCCCCTATGCCATGGGAGGACTCAAGAAGATAGCCATCTGTGATCTAGGAAACAGGACCCATGAGACAGCAAATCTGATGATCCTAGACCTTGAACTTCCAACCTCCAGAAGTGTAAAAATAAATGTTTGTTACATAAGCCCTGAAGTAAGACAGAGTGGTTTTAAAGTTCTCTTCATCTGTCATCTTGGAATTCACTCCCCAAGAGCATTTCTCTCATCGCTCTCATCCAATGAATTCCCGTTGACTATCATTCCAGCACTCAGGAAGCTGAGGCTGGAGGACTGAAGAAAGTTTAAGACCAGCCTGGGCCAGTCCACATAGTGAGTTCCAACACAGCCTTGGGCTACCGTGTGTGACACTGTCTCAAGAAACAAACAAACAAACAAACACACAAAAACAAGAAGACTTTTCTCTCAACCCTTCTGTTGCATACAAATTCCTCTGAAAATGAATATTCCCTCCTGAAGGGAGGAGGAAAGCTCCAGAGACTCAGGGGACCAAGTCTGGGAGAGCTGGGACTGAAGAGCTGAAGTTCACCAAGGTTCCATGGGGGTAAACAAGTGCTTGTGAGGACACTCTCCCACCAGCTGATTGGTGTGCGAGTCCTACTGTGTGCTCAGAGACAAAGCTTCTGTGAGTGACACCTGTGCTGGGCGCTCCTGTAAGCAACCCCCCCACTTGATCTGCCAGGAGCCCTAGAAACTCATTCATTGCTTCACCAAAACTGGTTGTGGTGCAATCATGGTTTGGTGTTTCAAATGAGCCCTACTGGGTGAATAGATGTGTGCTGTGTCTCCCCACAGGGGTGGACACCTTCAGTGAACAAGATCCCATTCGAATGAGACTGTGTGTCCCACCATTCCCCCCATACAATGCCCACTCTTCCTCTTCCCTGCCAGCAGGTGGTGGCTTGAACTAGGGATTGATCTCCAGCTGATGGCAATTTGGGAATTGGAGCTTCTCTCTCTCTCTCTCTCTCTCTCTCTCTCTCTCTCTCTCTCTCTCTCTCTCTCTCTCTCTCTCTCTCTCTCTCTCTGCTTATACCAACCCCAAGTCATAGGGGTGCTGGACAGTCAATGAGGGGTGGTAAAATTTAGATCTCATTTCATCTTAATCAACACTGAAATTTGACTATAATTATTTTTATACAAGATATCAATGACTTTAGTGTAGCTTTGTTAGAAGTCCCTCTTAAAAGTTAAAGGACAAGAATCAAAACTGAAGTTTTAATCGCTGAGGGGGAACAGGAAGAGAATGAAGCCTCTAGGCATTATTAAAGTCAAAGTTGCAAAGATTCGATCTCAAAGGATTTGAGACAAACTACAAGGGAGTCTAACTTTTCCCAGAGCTTCGGTGGAAAGAGCATTTAGCTAATTCCTAGAAAAGAGAGCACATCGCTTGTCCAGATCTGTGAGTCAACCTAACAGAACGCACTGGCTCTCCATGCCTTCTCCCTTGGGAAGAGGAAAAAATAACCCTGCTCTAAATTAATGTTTCCTTAAACAGACAAACTAAATTTTGCTGCAGGGCTTTTGGCTTCAATAAGTCCTTCCTTTCTTACACACACACACACACACACACACACACACACACACACACGTGTGCGAGCACAGACACCCTATTTCCCCCTGACAGAGGACTCTCCCAACTTTCCTCCCTCTTCCTCCTCTTCCCTTCTTCCTTCCCACAACACCTATTTATTGAACACCTGCCACATATCATGTAGTGCTAGATCTAATGCAGGGAACAAAAATTAGTGAATACATAAAATACGATGTTCAATCTATTAAATTCTCTGGGGAAATAAGAAGCCAGAAAGTGCTGGTGAGGCAGTATGGCTTTAAATAAGTGGTCAGGAAAGATCCAGAAGGAAGGTGAGGCCAGGTGTGGTGTGCATAACCATCATCCCAGCACTTAGGAGGCTGAGGCAGGAGGATCGAGAGTTTAAGGCCTGCCTGGGCCACATAGCAAGGGCCTGTCTCAAAAATGAACAAAATAAAGGCCTGGAGAGATGGCTCAGTGGTTAAAGGTGCCTGCTTGCAACACCCGACAGAAGGCCTGGGTTCTGTTCCCAAGTACCTCCATAAAGCCAGAGGTACAGAGTGGCACATGGGTCTAGAGTTTGCAGTGGTAGGAGGCCCTAGGTACCCATGCTCTGTCCTCTCTCTCTCTCTCTCAGATAAAATTATTTTTAAATATAAAAAAAGAACAACAAACAGAAGGCAAAATGTGAGGAGGGATCATGGGAGCCAGTGAGGGAGAAAGCCTTACAGGTCTGAGGCTGTCAGGTAGGGTGGGGCTGGATGTTTGGGAGCAACAAGGATCAGGGCCAGGATGAGAGGAGATAGGATGAGCGAGTCCTGAGCTGGATCTTGTCTTTTTTCCAATATTTTGTACATCATCAATATTCACATTAGTGAATATTTAAGATTCACATTAGTGAATCTCATTTTCACAAAGAGAGAGATAGAGAGAAGAGAGATAGACAGAACAGGTACTCCAGGGACTCAAGCTACTGCAAAGGAACTCCAGATGCATGTGCCACTTTGTGTATCTAGCTTTATGTGGATACTGGGGAATTGAACCCTAGCCTTTAGGCTTTGCAGGCAAGCACCTTAACTGCTGAGCCATCTCTCCAGCCCTCACATTAGTTTTGATATTATATCAAAGTGTTATTAATCTTGGCACCTTGGGAATACTGAATCAGTGTCTCTCTTGTCTCAACCTTGGGGTTGTCATAGTGGTGTGGAGGGGGGGTGGAGGGAGGGAGGCTGGTAGGAAACAAAGTCAGAGTAAAGCAGGAGGAGATTCTAATGGGAAGCCATGGGGTGGGGTGGGGGGCTCTATTCAGATTTTCCAAAACAAAGTGCACACAGGCAGTGGCTGACATCACACATAGTTATCACTCCAGCTCAGGAGGCCAACAGAGCCTCAGCAGGATTGCTGAAGCTGTTGTAGCTCTTTGTCTGCTATACTATTTCTTGTTGTCACGGCAGAAAAATACATTTCTCTACAATGCCACTGACTTCTTCAAGAGACTTTGATAGAATTCTCTCATAAAAAAGAAAAGGACAAGGGGTGGGGTAGATGGCTTAGCTGTTAAAGGCACCTGCTTGTAAAGCCTACCTGCCTGAGGTGCAATTTTTCAGACACCATATAAGCCAGATACAAAAAGGGGTGTAAGACTCTGGCATTAGAAAAGGAGAACCCTAGATTCATGTGTGTGTGTGGGGGGTGAGGATTCAATACTTGAAAGGCCTTGAGAACAAAGCCAATGTATCCCCAATGAAGGAGAAATTCAGACTGTGACCACAACTCTCCCAGAGTTCCACCAGCCCTGTGGATTGTAGACTCACTAAGGCATGAGCCTGTTCTAGGCAATATGTTTCTTTTAAAATAATATTTTATTTGCTTATTTTTTTATTTATGAGAGAGAGAATGGATGTGCCAGGACCTCTGGCCAGTGTAAACAAACTCCAGACACACTTTGTGCATCTGGCTTTATGTGGGTCCTGGGGAATTGATCTGGGTTATGAGGCTTTGCAGGCAAGCACCTTAACCACTTAGCCATCTCTCCAACCCTGGCAATACATATACCAAAATTTGGTATTTTGAGGTAGGGTCTCGCTCTAGTCCAGGCTGACCTGGAATTCACTATGTAGTCTCAGGGTGGCCTTGAACTCACTGTGATCCTCCTACCTCTGCCTCC
>PVHP010051328.1:0-11495 GCA_004024765.1 Zapus hudsonius | reverse complement strand
TGACAAATGACATTGAATTTTCCAAATTAAGTTATTTATATTCCATGAATAGACCTTCCTTAGAATCATGATGTGTTATTGCTTTCAGTTAGCAGTTTTTGAGGGATTATAGTAATATGTATCAAGGGCCATCAGGTTCAGCTGCTCAGGCACTCAGAAGCCATTGCAGTCAGAATCCTAGTTGGGTCAGCTACTCATACAGCTGGGGGAAGATTTGGGTGTTATTCAGTGATGCCAGTTTCACAGCTATGTAAAATGCAAGAGTTGTGAGGTTATGGAGGATTTCAGTGGAAGGTCTTGGAGGCCAGAGCATTTGTAGCAAGATTAGAGTCCCAATAAGCAACCCATGACATTGTGCTGAATAAGTAAGTGTGAGGGTGAACCCTATGATGAAATGGAGATGCCAGGCATTTGCTGATAAAAGTTCGAGATGACTGGAGCTAGCCTAAGAGAGAAGCCATGAGGGCTGTAAAAGGAAAGGCCATACGTCCAGGGAAACTACCCATTGAGAGTTCACATTTTGACAACACAAAGTGACCCAAGTGCTGAACATGGGAATATAGAACTTAATGTTTGTCCTTCTGAGGGGCCACCTTGCCTTGGTCATATTCCATCCTTGTATGCCCCAATTCATCCACTTTAGAATTGGGATGATTAACTCTGTGCCATGGTATCTTGGGAGAATATATCATTCATTTTGTCGGAAAAGGGACCCCTAGATGAGAGTTTTCTTGAGTTTCAATAGATTCTAAACATTTTTGAAGATAGGGTCTCATTTTAGCTCAGGCTGACCTGGCACTCACTCTGTAGTCCTAGGCTGGCCTCAAACTCACAGCACTCCTCCTACCTTTGCCTGCCAAGTGCTGGGATTGAAGATGTTCACCACCACACCCAGGGACACAGACTTTTGAATTTGTTAAACCTATAAGACTTTGGGGACTCTTAGAGAGGGGCTAAATTTATTTGGTCATTATGAGGTAGCTTTTGGGACCCAAGGCAGGTGCTCAGCTGGTGTCACTATTCTGGGAAACTTTGTGAGACAGAACACAGCTGGGACAAATTGGTCCCTGAGGACCTAATTTCAATTCTCTTTTTGTACCCTAATTTCTCCTAATTTCAATTCTCTTTTTGTACCCTGTCCACCATGATGTGAAGAAATTCCTTCTCCACATGATATTCTGCCCAAGTATATGGGACCAAGCAACCATGGAGTGTACCCTCTGAAATTGTAAGCAAAGAAAATTTTCCTTCCTTAGGTTGCTTTTTTTTCTTAAGTATTTATCACAGTGGATGAAAAACAACCAGTGACAGAAAGCATAAAGCTAATGAAGGCCTTAAAATAGCCTCTGCTCCAGCAGCAAACAAGCTCTCATCTTTCTATAGTTGACCTTCACTTATAAGTTCAGCTTTTATTTTTTTCTGTATAAAATTTTATTGCAGTATTGTGCTTAGTGGCAAAAGAAGAGTTTTCATGAGTATGTAAATAAATTTAGAAATCATAGTATATTTATAGCACAAGAATAATATTTACTCAGTGAAAAGAATAAATTAAACCTATACTTGTCAACTCTGTAACATTTGGACAGAGTTGAATGAGGAAAACAAATTTTCATTTCATACAGAAATGAAAGTCTTATATTTGCATTTATATGCACGCACATTTCTTTTCCCAAAATGACTCTTCCCTTCTTTATAGCTGGTACGTATTTGGAAGAACATATAAGATACTGGGGAAAACTTGTCACCAGAAGCTCAATCTTCTATGGTTTCCATCTCTCTTTATTGTTGCCTGTCTTTATAGTGCAACTCACAAACATTTACCCTTCCCCTGGGTGCATGAGGCAGAGAGGTTCTTTCCCTTCAAAGACCTTTATCCACATAAAAGAAGCATTACCTCACTATTGTGACTAGGGTAGTAGTGCACATGGGTGTGGAAGCATCTCTGATATAGGACATAAAATCCTTTGGGTGTATCCAAAGGGTATACTCCTTTGCCCAGAAGTGGTTTGGCTGGGCCGTATGGTAATTCAAGTTTTAGATTCTGGAGAAACCTCCACACTGATTTCCATATTGGCTGTAGCTATAAAATGCAATCAACCCTGATTCCCATCAACTGACAACTGGATAATGAAAATGTGGTATGTAAATACACATAATGGAGCTTTACCAAGCTGTAAAGGAAAAATGAAGTCATAAAATTTGTTGGAAAATGGTTGGAATTGGAAAAAAAATCCTAACTGAGGTAACCCAAGCCCCCAAACACAATAATCACTTGTTATCTCTCATATGTGGATCCTAACTTCTAATATTTATTTGTATGTAAATTGCATGACGTGAGAATGTGTATAGGATATGATTTGAAATAAGAGACCACGAGAAGGGAACGAGAGGTGATGAGAAGGGGGGAAAGGACACTCTGCTGGGGCCACAGGCTGGAGGGGGATGGGAAAAAGAGAAGAAGGGAAAATAATTTGAAACACCAAGTGAAATCTAATTCTTTGTATGTTAATACAACTACATTTAAAAAGCTATAAATTGGATTGATGGTAAGGTTTCTTTTCTGTATTTTTATTCTGTATTTCTGTATTCTTCAGAAATACATGAATCTATAAGATGGCTTTTTTAAATTTAGCAACCTCTTTTAGTTTGATTCATTGTCTCCCAGCATAATATGATCTATCTATCTGTCTGTCTGTCTATCTATCTATCTATCTATCTATCTATCTATCTATCTATCTATCATCTATCTATCTATCTATCTATCTATCTATCTATCTATCTATCTAACTTTCATCTATTTCTCTATCATCTATGAACCAGTCCATCCATCCATCCATCCATCCATCCATCCATCCATCCATCCATCTCGATTTTGCAGTTCTAGAGATTGAACTCAGGGTCAGCCATGCACATTCTAGGCAAGCACACTAATGCAGAGCTACCCATCAGCCTGTAAGGGTATGTTTTAATTGAAAAATATGATATAATATGGGATATCCAATATAATATTTTGACATTTGTATGCATATGTAATGATTAAATTAAGCTAACACATCTATCATCACATACAGTTGCTTTGTGATGAAAACATTTATAATTAGTCTTTTAGAAATTGTGAAGTACATAATCTAGTATTCTTAAATCTAGATGGCATGTTGTAAAATAGATCTCCACAGCTCGTTTCACCTGTACAACTGGGAACTTTGTATCTTTGGACAACTTCTTTTCATACCTCCCCCTTACAAGGATCCACATCTAGCTCCTTGAAACTATTGTTCTATTGTCTAATTCTACGAGTTCAACTTTGAAAAATGTTTTGAGACAGAGTCTTGTGAAGTTGTTCAGGCTGGCATCAATTTCACGATGTAGCCCACAAAATCATTTAATTTGAGAGCTTCATGTCTCAGCCTTCTCCCTAGCTGAGATTAGGACTATGATACATCAGGCTAAGCTGAGCTCCACTTTTAAAGATAGTTAGCACACGTGGCCCCATGTAATGCCTATATTTCTGTTCTCGGATTATTTCATTTAGAATAATGACATTTAGTTTCAACCACATTGACATAAATAAGGTTTTCTTTTTTCTTAAAGGCTGAGTGTTTCATTGTGTATACATTACACCACGTTTTCTTTCTTCATCTGTTGAAGGGGACCTAAGTTGATTCTATATCTTGACTATTTTGCATATGACTGCAATGAACATGCAGAAATCCATCCCTTTCAGAAACTGTTTTATTTCCTTGGCTATGTACTCAAAAGTGGAATTGAACTGCTGGATCATATGTTGCTTCTATTTTTAATTTTTGAGAAGCCTCCATATGGCTTCCCACACTGTATTTATATTCTCACCAACAATGTATAGGGTTTCTTTTCTTTCATATTTTAATCAATATTTTTCATCTTTTGTTATTTTGATAATACAATTCTAGCAAATCTGAGTTGATATCTGATTGTGACTTTAGTTTGTTTCCCTGATAATTAGTGATTATGTACTTTTTTCATATACTTGTTGGCATTTTAATATCTTGTTTTGAGAAATCTCTAGGTTTTGGATGATGTTTGTGTTGTTTCCTTGTTAATGAGCTATTTTACTTTATTATATACTTGATATGTTACCTCTTCATGAAAGGTATAGTCACTTGTATAGAAGCTTTTTTGTTTGATGCTATCCCGCCCCTTCTGTCTTTCTCTGTGGTATTTGTCATCAAAGTTTTTGGGATCACATGAAAAAAAATCACTTCCCAAACAGGTGTCAAGAAGTTTTGCCCCCATGTTTTCTTCAAGAAGTTTTATAGTTTCAAGTCTTTTGAATAGATTATTAAGATTGCATCATTGCTCTGCTTTCAATCTGCCCTCACACTGTGCAGCCACAGTGTAAAGTTCACTGTGGCTCTTTGTATTTCCTCTTCTTTGGTTTCTCTCTTGCTGGTCTGTAATGTTTACTCTCTCTGTATCCAGATGCCTCTGTTTAGAGCAAGCTTCCATGAGCTCTCCAGAAAACAGGCACCACCACCATCACTTGTTGAAAATATGTTTATTTATTGCAAAACTTTAATATTTATCTTGCATCCTACCCTTTTCATCCACTTATCAGCAAATTCCATGCTGGCACAACTATTGCTCACAAACTTGAGTATTGGCAGATACCCAAGTGACCTTCCAAAGAACTTTAGTGAATAATTTTAGAGTCCAACATTTCTTTGCCTCTAATTTTAGAATATTGAATTAATGAGAATTATTATTTTAAAATTTTAGGAATTTATCTGTTACAGGCAGAATAAAAGAATGATACAGAAGTACATATGGCTTTAAAAGAATGGGAAAAGAATAGAGAAGTATTTTAACTCCGTTCCACCTTTCTAGGGCATAAATAACAATGCTCATCTACTCTAAATCCAGCCTGCAGTTGTTTGGACCTCAAGATTTAACCAACCATAAATGTCTTTTCCCGACATTCATGACCACAGTGTTTAAGTGGGAAGTGAAACTTGAGCTGTTCTACTTTACGAGTGATCACTTTGTTGTCTGTCTTTGCTAGGATTCCACTAGGTCTACATGTGTACATGCATGAAAGTGAGAAAGGAGCTTGACTTTGCCAGCCAGCAATCTGAAAGGGTGCTTGGTTTCATGACATGGCAAAAGGAAATTTGTGCAAACCCATTTATATTCTCATTGGTCCATCCTGAAGAGAAAGCACCTCAAAGAAAGAGAAAGATCTGGAAAATAATGGCTGTTTAACAAATCACAATATTTATTAGATATTTATATAATCATCTAAAGTACTTAGAACTGGATTCCAAATGTCAAATGGAAAGAAAAATAGTAAATACCACGAATGCCTATATTTGGCTGTTTTATTTTTATCTATTAATCATTTAGCTTTCTTTTTGCAGTGCTGGTGGTCAAATCCAGGGCCTTATGCAGACAAGGTTAAGCATTCTACTATGGACCTACCTCCCTAGCCCAGACATTTTATTTTTAAAACATATAGTTCTGAAGTATTTTCCTTTTAATAAGGGAATGCCCCCCAATACATCTACCATTTATAATGAATAGCATTGGCTACTGTGGTAGATTAATGGCTTTTGTAGTAAGGAGACTTTCTATGCTGAGACTACCCAGGACAGCATGTCAAGATGCACACTGGAATGCTTTGTATATTTATTACTTACCATGCATTAAAATTAACAAAATCTTTTCATATGTTTAATATAAATGGGATAGTAATAGTATTATATTTTATGTATAATTTCATTAAGCAAAATATTCTCAAGATTCAAACTTGACAATTACAGCTTTTGAGTAAATTTTGAAATTGCATCATATAAGTCTTCCAACTTCATCTCCTTCAAAAGCATTTTGAGCCGGGCGTGGTGGCGCATGCCTTTAATCCCAGCACTCGGGAGGCAGAGGTAGGAGGATCTCCATGAGTTCAAGGCCACCCTGAGACTACATAGTGAATTCCAGGTCAGCCTGGGCTAGAGTGAGACCCTACCTTGAAACCCCCCCCAAAAAAAGTATTTTGACTATTCAATGTTCTTCTCATTTCCATATAAATTATAGGATGTTTATCAATTTAAAAAATCTACTGTGATTCAGGAAGAGATTGCTTTGAAAATTAACTCATTACTTTTTCAATCTGGAACTAACTTCTTTTTAAAATATCAAGTTTTCCAGTTCATTTATTTATATATTGAGTATCTCACCACAATGTTGTTTTCTTTAGTGAGCAGATCTTACACTATTATTGTTAATTGTTCCTAAATATTTTGACCTTTGTTACATATTGTTATTTATTTATTTGCAAGGAGAGAAAGAAAAAGAAAGAGAAAAAGAGAGGGAGAAAGAAAGAATGGGCACACCAGGGCCTCCAGCCACTGCAAACAAACTTTAGATGTATGTGTAACTTTGTGCATCTGACTTTACGTGGGTACTGGGGAATTGAACCCAGGTCCTCAGGCTTTGCAGGCTAATGCCTTAACCACTGAACAATCTCTCCAGACCATATTTTGTCCTTTTTGATGCTATTGTAAATTAAATTATTGCTTTTAATTTTATTTTGGATTACAAAATATTTTAATATTTTACATAATATGGTAAAACTTCCCTATTGTATTAGTAGTTTATTGTGATTTTGAATTTTCTACAAGTGATTATTACATGTACTAATAAGATTTTGCACCTTATATTTAACTGGCTCTATCTATGTATTTATTAATCCTTTATCTTACTGGTTAGAACCTCTGGTAATAATGTTCAATAGAAGTGAAAAAATGAATTTCATAAGAAAGAAACATTGATCTTTCACTATTGGGCTAAAAGGTTTTTGTAGATTTCTTTAGTTACATTTAGGAAGTTCCATGTTTTTTCTTATTCATTGACATTTTTTTATTGAAAGTAGCTGGTAGATTGTGCCAAATACTCTGTTTGCTTATAGTGATTTAACCAATATAAACATGAAGATTATTTGATTTTTAAATGTGTGCTTGAACTTGTATTTGTAGAATAAATCCTAGGTGTTTATGATTCATATTTCTTTCTACGTATTTCTGGAGGTTTGCTAATATTTTATTGTGGATATTTGCATATCTATTCATGAAGGGATTATTTTGTAGTTTACTTGTGTTTTCTTTTTATTTCTTTCTAGTTTATGTATAAAGGCAATACTGGCCTCAGAGAATTATGCACATCCTACTCCCATCTTCCCTGTTTTTCTGAGTCTGAAAAAATTTGACATCATGTCATTTAAAATATTTCGTAAAATCACAGTTGAAGTTATTCTTTGTTGAGGTTCCCTTGACATAAAAAACTTTAATTTATATTTCAATAAGTCTTTGCTTACTTCTGTATGTTCTTGAGTCAGTTTTAGTAGCATGCTTCTTTTAAAGCATTTTCTAATTTTATCAAAGTTGTCTGTTTTGTTGGCCGAGCTGTCATTTTTAAGACAGATGATACAAAGATGGCTACCCACCCTTAGATGACTCTTCATTGGCACCTGCACATTTGTAGCTGTGGATGGCCTGAAACTGTGAAGAATATGGTGTCAAATGATCACCTCACTTGGTGGAGAGTAGGGGAGAAGATGGGGGAGTGGGGCCCTTCTGCAGCTGTGGATCGGAACACAATTAGAGGTGGGTCTTAGCCAATACATTAGATTAACACCCTAGGCAAATATTCATACTTACTTTTGAGTTGGGAAGTTGGCAATACTGAACCAGTCTTTGAAAATATATTTGTTGTTGTTGCTTTTGTAGTGAAAATTTCATTATTTTTGACACCAAGGGTTGTGGTTTCTAATTGTGTGAAAAAAAAATGAAGATTTGTTAGGAACACAATAAATCACTAGCTGGCTTTGTTAATATTTATATGAATATCCAGTTACAACTTAAGGATACATTATTGTAAATATTTAGACCAAGATTTATATATCTAGCATTTTAATAAATTCACATTTTGGTCATTCATACCTCAATGCACACAAGAAATATGAAATATGAAGCGATAGGATCCTTCCCAAAGAAATACAGTAACTCTCTAGCAGTGGATCTCAAGGAACTTTGTATTGATGAAATGTCTGATAAAGAACTTAGGAGAATAAATATGAAAATATTCTATGAGTTCTGAGAGGATTCAGACACACTATTAAGTGAAAGCAGGAAGATAATACAGCATTTTAATACACATTCAGCAGAGATGGAAATTCTGAAAAAGAACCAAGCAGAAATCTTGAAAATATAGGACAGTGAATCAAACTGCTGAACACTCAGTGACAGACTACATCAAGGGAAGAAAGAACACTGAAGTTGCTGCTAGGTCTTTTTAAATGTCCAAGTAAGAAGAAGAAAAATGGCAAAGGAAGAAAAGAGTAATGGAAGGAAGAAAAGAAGAAAAAATGAGAAAGGAAAAGGAAGGAAGGAAGAAAGAAAAGAACAAAAGGTAGACTTACAACATTCATGATTTCTGGGTCACTATAAATGAAAAAATAAGCATGATATTACATATACAAATTGTTAAATGAAAAAAGAAGCATAATATTAGATATACAAAGTAAAGTAGAAAAATTAAGGGCATGGAAAATTCCTTCAAAGAAAATAGCAGAAACTTTCCGTAACCTTAGGAAATATATAGATGATATAGACACAAAAGGAAATGACTGCAAAATATTTTCAGCATGGCATATTATGGTTAAGCTGTGAAAAGCTCATGAAAAGCTGTGAAAAGACAGTGAAAGAATTCTAAAACCTGAAATTATCAAGCTAGTTTTCAGTGTACTCTATTACACTGCCAGCAGATTTCTCAGCTAAGACCCTGAAGGCCAGAAGCTGACAGAATTTAACCTTAAGCAACCAAAGGGAAACAAAACCTTCCAAAAACAAGCAACAGTTGAGGGAATTCATGACCACTAAGCCAACTTTACAGAATATGCTTAAAGGAGGAGCCCTATTCCTGAAATGAGCAAAAAATTACTGTCACACTTGTATCAGTGTTAAGTTACACTAGAAAAGTAGTAGCTTATGAGAAGGAAAGAAAACTAATTATTGACCAAAGTCTATAACTTCCAACAATAAATTTGAATGAAAGAAAACATCAAGAAAATCATGTCAAGATCACAGGTAATGATTTTTCAAGACAAGATCACAGGTAATGATTTTTCAGGATAGGACCCCTCCCCCCAAAGTATAGGAAATAGAAGCAAAAATTGACAAATATTAAATCATATGTCAACTGTTTGTTTTGGTGGTAGAAAGATGAATTTGTAACAAAGAAAGATGCCAAGGGCTTTCACATAAGAAAAAATAAAAATCAGAGTGATATAACAGAACTGGGAATCAAATCCACAGCAAAGATATGTATCTATGTTTAATATAAAATATACTTTGCAGATGACAGGGAGGTAGAGTCCAGAAAATGTGATCGTTACACTATGGAAAGGAATCATTGGAGGGAATCTTGAGTGATCTGAAGATAATGTGTTTTATAAATTATATGGAAGCCTTGAAATGAAGAGAATGGAAGAAGTGGAGGACAACAGTACCAGTCATAATTTTTTAAGCATTTCAATATTATGCGTACTACACAGAGATATGCTCAAACCCCTAGTCTGAGGAAAGATAGAACCACAAATGGATGAAAAACAGTTATTAACATGTGAGCACTATGATGTTATATTAACAGACTCATGGAAACATTTTCTCATTGCACTTTGGATTCACACATTCTATTCTGGGCTACTGCCAACATGCATAAATATTTTAGAGTGAAAGGAAATTTAGTAGTTTTTAAAGTAATAACTGATAGGGAGTCATTTCAAGGACTGTTTAGAATTACTGCTTCAAAGAGAAATGTTGTCCTCTTTAGTCAAAGATAGACTTAATTAGCATCTTGATTAATTCTCAAGCTTCTGCGATACTAAAGAGCTCCTTGTGGTAAGATTATAGGTCGCCCAAATGTGTGTACTTAATACTTAGGAAGATATTTCTAAGTGTTAGCAGATTTTGGAGCAGAAGCTGTTTAAGAATTTGCTTAGATTCTTTTGGTCTTCCTCTGTAGAGTGAAAAGAAAGAGCCCAGATCATAAATAAATTTTACCATTATTCCAAATAGGAGAAAATAGATGTTGACAGAACATAGTAGGTCATATTAAGACTTCACCCATTCCTGATTTCACTCCCACCAGAAAGAACCATGCTGAAGAAGCAGCAGACAGAGATTTTGAAGAAAACAAAGATGGTGCTGGAAAGAGTATAATGTGAACTTTTAACTGGAAGGAAAATGGGAGAGATTCCTATTTCTATATGTATTTTATGCTTTACTTTTAAATTGTTATCTCTTAGATGGTGGGCAGGAAACATGGAGGGCTGCATGTATAGCAATTTTCTCACCCTGGTAAGATGTCAAAGGAGAGCGGGCAAGCCTGAAGAGAGCACCAGTATGCTGCTTAGGCCTTTGCCTGCTGGGTAACTGAACAATTCCAGATCTATCCGTTTGCTAACTCCACTGGCCAAAATAGGTTCCTATGGGAATCTACAACTGATCTCAGGCCAGGAATAAAGCATCATGCTAATGTAAATGGGGCCATTCTACTTATATTTAGAGTGGCTCAGAAATCAGATAAGTGAGCTTGTGTGGAGGCCTCCAAAGGCGTCAGTGTTCCTTAGATCCTTCCCTCTCATGCAGAGCTTGACTTCCTTCTTCCCACAAGTCCACGGTGATTCTTATGGAGAAAATATTGGTGGTGTTTTATTCTCTTTTTTTCCACCTCAGACATATTGATCTAACTCACCCGCAAGCTCTTACATTTTCAGGAATCACTGGTGGCACTTTTTACAGGGACTCTGCCTCTGGAGCACTTCAGCTGCCATAATTCATGGCAATTGAGGTGACTCCCAGGCCAGGCGATGGCTGAGAAAGAGGCTTTGTTTTCCTTTACTATGAATAGAAGTATTTTTAAAAATACTTGAGTTGTTTTTAACATATCCACAAAGCTCTGTTTATCCTAGGCTTTGGGGGGAAGTCCCAAGGACTCTCTTTAGTAGAAAAAAGAGCAAAATGGGCAGAATTCCATCTTATTCCTCACACACTTAATCACCTTGCTTCACAACCAGCAATCTAGCTTCTGTTTGTTTGTAATATTGGCATTTAGAGGGGATTTTTGTAAGGTTGTATCTAGAATAATTTCTTCTGATGAACAAGTATGAGAGAAACCTTGCTTAATAGTGAGTTTTCTACAGGGTAACTGCTTAGCCAGTTGCAAAGTGAGATGAAGAATATCACAAAACCTTCCTAAAAGCAGTAGAGGAGGGAAGAAATTTCAGCACATTCTGTGAGACCAGGATATTACTATGATATCAAAAGCAAGCACATTACACGAGAACTACACACCTACATCTCTTATGAATATACACACAGAAATCCTTAACAAAATCACATGTCTCAAACTATCCCAATATAAAAGTATTATGTATGATGGCCAACGTGACTTTATCCCAAGTAAGC
>PVHP010051327.1:0-11490 GCA_004024765.1 Zapus hudsonius | reverse complement strand
TTTAGGGAGTGACAGGCTGGGGGAAGGGCCCAGGTGGCCTGGAATGGGGGAGGGATGTGCTTTTCCTCCAGACACAGGCACAGCAGGTGGAGGGGCTTTATCTCCTGTTTACTGGCAGGCTTTGGTTTCAGTGTTGGAAATTTCCTTGATGCTGGTTTGGGGAGGGGTCCAGGGTGTTGCCTGAGTTTCGACCTTACACAAGGCTTTTGTCTTAGTTCATTTTCTACCACTTTAACAAAATACCGCCGACTAGCAAATTAATAAACAGAGGTTTATTTTGCTTAGATTATTTCAGGAGGCTGGGAAATGCAAGAGAATGGCACTAGGTAGTGCCATGGTGACAACACAAAAGTGATCACCTGGCAAGAGGGAAGCTAGAGAAAGCTGAAGAACCCACATTCACTTTTAGAGCAACCTGCTTTTAAGAGAATTAGACCAGGGCAGCAAGAACACCATTTATCCTTTCATGCGCATGCAGTCCTTACGACCTATACTCAACTTAAAGTTCTTATTACTTTTCAGCACTATTGTACTGGATACCAAATTTCAACACAAATTTTGGAGGGGACAAACCACATCTAAATAACAGCACCCCTACACTAGATAACCTGAACCTTTGTAGCAGAAATAGAAATGCCTTCTGACATGTGCATATGAGACTTGAGACACTAAGAGATGTTTTTCTTGTTCCATGTGTGCCAAGTGTGTGAGTTGAGTATCATGACTGCGAGAAGAGGATGTATGGTGCAAGAGGGGCATAGCTGCTCTAAAGCCAGACTTTGCTGGGATTCCATCGTGACCTCTCTTGAGCCATACTCCATTGGGTAAATTACTTGGCTCATTTGTGGCTCCCTTGACCCATTTATAAAATTGGGATAATGAGAGCACCTATCTCCATAGGGTTCTTGGAAAGATTCAATGGGAAAATTTATTTGTGGTGTTTAGAAGCAGAGAACTTTGGAAGTGTTAGTTGTTAGTCTGCTAAGAGCCCTGCCTAGACTGGGTCACTTATGTGAGGTGGGAGTTGAAAGCCATTAGCCACAGATCAGATGAGAAGCCAGGTGACAGGAAGCACTCCAGTCTAATGCAGACTCTGCCCTAGGCAAACATCCTTCACCCTGTGCTCACAGCTCAACAGGCCTCACAGGAGCAAGGCAGACCAGGACAGGATCCTGCTTTTCTCAGCAGGAGCCAAACAGATAGACATTACTTGCTAGTGGGGAGGAGAGCTGGACATTGTTCTCCTTTTAGCCCTAGCAACCCACCTACCTCCCTTAATAAGGAGCGGTCCTTCCTGGTCCTGCTGTCTCCTGATGTCTCAATCTTCCCTGCCCCTCCTTATTCCCCAAGATGCTGCCTCCACTGCCACCATCAGGCTGTGGAACTCCCCTCATTTACCTGGGAGGAGTGCCAGGAAGAAATCAGCACAGCAGTAAGCTCCAATAATGCTAAACAATGGATTAATTACACTCTTTGCCGGTTTATCTGGAGCTCCTGTGGTCAGCTGCGTGTGTGGTCACAGCAGACGACAACAGGTGTGAGATGTTGGTAACTGCATTTACTGCCTGTAGTGTGCCTCCCTCCCCCTTGCGCATAGCTTCTAAGCTCCAGTCAGCCTGCCTCACCCCAGTTAGAGATGCTGTATTCTTCTCTCTTCCTCTTCCTAGGAGGTTGCACTGAGAGCGCTACTTGTTTTCTCCCGCTTGGAGCCTCAGATGGAGAGCTCTGGGGTCTAGGGGAGACTTCTTTCTAGGAGGGCATCTGGCATGCAGTGATGACTGTGCTGGCACTGCTCAGAGCCCACCTGGCCAGGCAGGGAAGTGGCAATAGCTGCTTTATGCTCCTATAAGTACCAAGTTTCTCAAAAGGAGGTCAGCCTCAGAGACCAAACTGCTAATTGGGTCGCATATTGCTTCCTGCTGCCACTTTAATTTCTACCCAGAAAATCTTCCCCTGTGAGTCCAAGACCATCAGCCCTTTTCACCTAAATGCAAATGTCTCCAAGGCTGCTGGGTGGTGGGCTTCTTCTGGTCACTAGAGAGAAACAGTGACAGAACTTCACAAAGGACAGGTGCTGTCTTCAGAGAGGCAAAACTGGCTTAGAAAATGTGGAGTCAGCCTGGGTTTGGGGTCCTTTTAAGAGAACAGGCAGGCAGTCCTGGGTGGATTTATGGAAGCTAGTTTTAAATGAGCCTTGGACTCAGGATCAAATTGGATCTATTTTTGGTTTTGACACTAATGGTCTTGGTGACTGGGGGGTGAGTCACTCTTCTAGTCAATTTCCTATGTGTTAAATGAGTGACTTGAATTTACCCCCTTCCAGCCTCTGCAATTCTGACAATGATTTTCACTTACCTCAAATTAGCAAAAAGCTTGTTTTTATCTGGGTGTTCCTTGTTGCTACTATAGATGTGGTATGTTTTGTTTGCCCTTTACCCCCTGAAGACTAAAGCCTGCTGATGGTGCTATGCCATTCCACCCAGTTTTCACTTGGCAAGAGGAAGAAACACTGCAACAGCAGCAAGTTTCCATCCAAGGTCATCTATCAGAAGGTAATGGAGGTTTTGGAGCAAGATTTGACCTGCACTCCCTCTACACAGCCTTTGACCCTCTTCCCTGACCTTGGTCCTGTTCAGACCCACTTCCATGACTCTTATCCAAACCTTATTTAAAAGGCTTTGCTACTAGGCATTTACTGCTTCATGTCTGTAGAAACCAATCAATTGCTTTCTTTTCTCGGGTGTCTTTGCATTTCTGTCCTGAGGTGGATGCTGTCCAGGTGTCCTTTCTAGGTACTCTCTCTGTTAGCCACCAGGACTCTCGGCTGCTTAGTACCTGTCTGGGATCTATTCTCATTTGACAGGAGCCTTTTTACCCAAGATCACACGTCTTTCCCCTGAATGGGAGGCAATACTAATTTTGCAAAGCCATCCCGCTCTGGGGCTCCCTGAGGAATTCCCTAAGGCCCCTGTCACAATAGCATCACAGTTCAATTTCTCTCTGCCCCATCCTGCTATACCCTCTCTCCCGAATCCATGTTGCTCCTGAAGGTGCTCCCAATAAACTCCTTGCATGTCAACCTCTGACTCAAATTGTGCACCACAGGAAACCCAGCCCAAGACACCTCATTTCTATTGGCTGCATCCCTGGGCAAAAGAATTGTAGCTCAGCAGGTGGAAGCATGTTTGAGAGCAGCTTTCTTCTTGAGCTTATATCATTTATACATTTACCTCCTAGTAAAGTCTAAGGACAATCCCTTGGGACCAGGTACATGACTGTCACAGTACTTTACAGAGGGAGAGAGGCCAGGCTTTGAGCTCCTTTCCTAAGAGTTCACACAGCTTTGTGAAATCATAGAAGCATCAACACCCAGATAGACTATGTGAAACACAGCTTTTAAAGGCCTGGCTGTGTCCCAGGGACATCCACCCAGTCTCTGCTGGCATAGCTTCCTCCTTGCTGGGTGTTGTCCTTGCATCACACTTTGCCCCAGTAGTAGTGCATCATGAACTGGCATTACCTAGTTAGTAGCATCAGCATTCCCTGAAAGGAGCTTGTGGCATCTCTTCTATGCCGACACTGGGAGAGACAATGCTGGCCACAGTTCCTGGCATCAGGATGGTGTCCCTGCAGTATTTCACCACTCCCACTCCCAGTAGAAAATCAGGATGTACCTGAGATAGTCATGCAGCAGAGCAACATGCTCCCTTAGTCTATGTCCTGCTCTGTGCCATCAGCTGAGGTCCGGTAGGTGACTAACACCTGGGAAATCTGGTCAAATCCTTTGACAAGCTCTCATAAACAACTTCAAATCAGCATGACAAATGCCATATTAGTGGAGTGTGACCTACTAGCTAAAGGAACAAGAGAAAGGCGGTTCTAGTCTCATAGGTAAGATTGGGAAACAAGTGCCATTTTCCTACTTCACTAGTGAGCGAGGGATTACTGTGCCAAATAGGCCATCTGCATCGATGTATGTGCACTTATGACATACTAGGCGAAGGCAAGAGAGCGTGCTTTCTGTCCACTAGACTACATGGGATGTTTACTCAGATGCATGTGTTCATAGGGGCCAGTGGCTTTTGCTGGTCCTGTGCTGTGGTCAAACAGAGCATGGAGGGAATGCTCACCCAAAGATAAAACTGCTGTCTTCCCTGTTCCAAGGGTCTCCCCATGAATTCACCTCTCTTTAAGCCCCAGGCTACTCATAGACTTAGTTGAGAGGTATGCTAGGAAGTAGGCACTTTGACTCATTCACTCCCTGCACCTTTGTGCCAGATAGTCTGCAGATTTCAGGGACTATTAGGACAAATAAGAGGACATGCTGCTGGAGTAGAAGCCAAATAATAAAAGCAGCACAATTGGCATGGTGAGAGCCCCGAACAGAGCATCCATCTAGTCTTGGTCTATGAGCGAGGAGATCAGAAAGGCTTCTCAGAGGAGGTGTCATTGAAGCTGAGACTTGAAGGAAAAGGAGTCAGGCAGGCAACAAAGAGGAACATAATAAGACAGATCAAAAGTATTACAGAAGAAAAGGAGGTGAGGACAGTATGCAGGGTTTAGGCTTGAGAGACTGAAGGGAGGGACTGTAGGACTGTTACTAAGTTACTAAGTACAAAGGCTGGGAACAGATTTCCAGACCCAGGGAATGAGAATGTTTTTAACATACTATACTTTAAGGGGCCTTGTGACTCCAGGTAGAAATAGAATCTGAATTTCAAGGGACTGATCTGAGCAGAAAGCTGGGGGTTGGCACCTATCAGGACACAGACAGATTGTGATTTTAATCCCAGAAATGAGAAAAGAGACTTTAGGATTGGATCTCAAGAAACAAATGTCAAGAAGCTATTAGAAGGGAAGGAACCTAACAGCTAGTGAGAAAAAGCATAGGTTGGAGGTCTCAGAGCCAAGCAGAAAATAAGTGTCAAGATGGTGAGTGGTCACTGGTGCCAAATATTGGAAGAAGTCAGGTGGACTGAGAAATGGAAAATGCCCATGATAAGATCAGTGCCAATGGCTCATGGCACATCATAGGATAGAGGAGGGGAAGAGCCTGGGGAGAGCATTTCAAAGCTACTACCAGGATGATCTCATGCTTCCTATTTTTTTTTTTTGACAACTTGGGATCCATGGAAGAAAAGTGCCCAGTGATAAATTTGAAGAACTAAAACTGATGTGTTATTATTCATTTGGAACTTCTGAAACTGGCAATGGATGGAAACTAAGGATCACAGTGTTAGCTTCACCCCAGCCAGAGGTGGCTGTCTGTTGCCAAGAATATGGCCTGGCCCACATTATAAGTCCCATGTTTACGCCAACTTTTAAAGAGGAACCTTTTTTTGTCAATACTTGGTTCAAAGGGAGAAGCATCCTCCCTTGTGCATACACTGTCCCAGCATCTTTGGGGACAAACTGCAATGGTCAGATGTCTGCAGGGACCATCCCTCCCCTTCCAGCCCCTCCCCTTGAATGGGAGGTGTTTAGTTAGAGCTACAACCTAGGTGCTAAAACTGATTGGTCAAATATAAACCAATCAGCTGTCTCTCTGACTCACCTGGGGAGGACTTAAAACTAGCTTCCCTAGAGGAAGCCAGCCCCTCTTCCCCCACATGGCAAGGGAGTAGAAAGACTGCTGATCCAGGCCTCAGTGAGGTAAGGCCTATACCCCTACTCCAGCTGATGGCTGGGGTAGGGGGTCAGGCTCCAGACTTTTTCTCTCATGAACCTCTCCTTCTCATAATGGGAGCTTTCTGTTATCTTTTCTTTGGCTGCTTATTTAAACTCTCTGAAATGTGTTCTCCCCACACTGGTGGCAGGAGAACTCTGTAACTTCCCACAAGATGACTGGAAAATTTCCCCATACAACTCCCCTTTTCCTAATCTACTAAATTAGAATAAATGTGTAATTAAATTTTAATTCTGTCCTTGTGTACAATTCTTTGGCATTAGAGGACAAGAACTCAGAATAGGAGGAGGGGGAAGGGAGGATTCCAAAACTCTCTCTCTCTACCCCGTGTTGCTTACAATTATTATCAGCAACCCATATCAAAACGACCTTCCAGAAGAAACTTTTCCTACTAAGCCTGATCATAGTTTGGAGCACAGATCTTCCCCAAACCATCTATCGCAGATATTTACTGAATAGGATTGTCTGTCAAGAGGTTGATAGGTGAAAATATCTGGTCTAACAAAAACAATACTACTGTCTTGTTTTGTTCTCTGTTGCTGTAGCAGAATACTGCAAACTGAAAATGTACAAAGAAGAGAAAACTGTTTGCCTCTAGAGGCTGAAGAATTCAGATTTGAGGAGTCTGCATCCAACAGAGAGAGTCACGTGCATATGCCATCTCATAGTGGAAGGCAAGAGGGACAGAGGGAGGGAAAGAGGAGGGGTGAAGGAGTAAGGGAAGGAGTGAGAAAGAGAGAGAGATCATCCTTTTGTGAGGAACTCACTCCTACTAACTCACACCTACTAACACAAGAATAGTACTAATCCAGTCTTGAAGGCTGCAGTCTAATAACTTAAACAAATTTTTTAAATCCCACCTCCCAACACTGTGCACTGGGGTGTCAGCACACAGACTTGGGGGATACTGTCACACCATAGCAATATTATTTGCCTAGTGACTCAGACCTTAATTTTACACTATTCTTTTCTGCTCATGACTCATCAGCAAATTCTGTCAACTGGAACTTTGAAATATCTTGAATCTGGATACTTTTAGCCAGGTGTGCTGTTTCTATACTGTTCCACCTCCCAGCCTCTCCCATCTACATGCTTGTGAGGGCCTTCTCACTGGTATTGTTGCTCCATTCATTTTCCCCACCGCAACCAGTGAGATTAAGAAAAAAAACATATCTCTCTGTATTCTTACCCTCCAATGTCATCTAACATCTTTAGAATAAAATAAGACTCCAGAATTTTTTCCAGTGGTCTGCAAGAATCAAGTGGTTTCATCTCTCTTTTTGTCCAGGTACCCATCTATGGTGCTCTCTATATTAGTCATGTTGGCATCACTGTGACAAAATACCTGACATAAAGAACTTAAAAATGGAACTATTTCTTTTACCTGTTTCAAAGAGCCCAGTCCATAGCTGCTTGGCTTGATGTGTTTGGGCAGAACATGGCAATAGGAATGTATTTAAGATGCTATACATTCACTTCTTGACAGACAGGAAGGAAAGTAAGAGAAAGAAATAGAGAGAGAGATAAAGAGAGAAAGAAGTCCCGATATAATCTGCAGTGGCACAGATTGAGTAAGTGATTTACTTACTCCAGATTGGCCATTCCTCCTGAAGTTTCCAAAAATCCCCAAAGCAGCACTACCAGCCACATAGACAGGGTTCAACACATTAGAGAGAGGGTGAAATCTCACATTTAAATCATAATACTCTCCTAGCATTCTCTTGGGTGAGAGCCCACACATTTATTGTTTTCCTTTGACTGAAAAACTCTTGCCCCATAGAGCCCCTCACGACATCTTAGTCACCAACTCAAGAGAGACCTTCATATCCACTATCTCAAATCACCTCCTATCCATTTCCCAGGCTTTTACCCTTCTTTTTCTTCACAGAACTTATTGTCTAACATTGAATTTTATATTTATTTGTTTACTTTCCCTCCCCTTCACTGAAAACAAACTTCACGAAGGTAAGGATTTTCTTTTTTTACTGTCCTCTGCTATATTCAGTGTTTGGAAAACATCTGGCTCAAAATAAATGCACAATGTATATTTATGGTAAGAATTAATTTATTAATGAATTTACTATTGCTTTGGTATAGGAACTTATTCAGTATTACTTCATTTAATTCTCATAGTAAACATTAGGCTAGATATTAGCATCACCCTGCTCAATTTAAGGATGAAGAAGCTGGGTGTATTAGTAAATTTTCTTGATACTGGAATCACATACCTGAGAGAAACAACTTAAGGGAGGAAGGATTTGTCTTGGCTCACAGTTTGAGAAGGCACCTGGGCCTTTCCATGACCTCTGGCAGACACAAGAGAATTTCTTGGCAAGCTCACCTTTTAGCAAAGCTTATTTTCCTCGTGTCATCTAGCAAGGAACATGTTCCCCAAGAATAGCAAATCCAAGTACAAAGAAAGTGTGAAATGAAAGTTCTGGTCAAATATGGAATCTTGTAGAAGTATGACTAGATCAAGGTGGACCACGGAACAGAACTGTGTAGTCTAGAATGGGTGACACATCAACAGGAAAGGAAAAAGACCTCAAATAAAAGGCAGGCAGTTCTATAGACAAAATAGAAGCTGTCATACCTTTGTCCTGGGCTAGTTCTCTTCATGTGAAGGGTAGCACAGAAGCGCCTTAGATGAGGCATAGGCATGGTAGAGGAGAGTTGAAGGTGATTTTCTGCAGCAAATACAGACTGAGAACATACTCTGTGCCTAGAATTATGCTGTCTAACCACATTCCCTAAAGTGTATTGGGCCCTGCTCTCTCTGCCTATAGCTATGTCAAGACAGACTTCTGCAGCCCTGATCTCTTGAAGCTTTAGACTACTTCACAGGTCTCTCAAGAGCCCAATTCTTATTGGAGTATCACCCTTATTTCACAGCTGGGTAGTGTTTGTTACAGCAGACAAAATACTATCATAATAGCTGGTTCCACGTGCTCTTTCTGGACCTTTTCAACCTTTCCCATTCCTTTCAAATCACTTCCCTTTACCTTACTTTCTACTTAGGTCCTGATACTCCTTCCTCAGAGCACTGCCAATCAGTCAGAAATAGGATGGCTTACATATTGCTATATCCGGTGGGCACATTTTTTGCTTCTCTTTGGTATATGTAATGGCCGGCACTTATTCGCAGTGTTTCTGGGATTTGCTTCTACTTCTAAGCCAGTTTGCTCTTTTTATCCTTTGTTCACGCTGACCTTTTCCTCATTTCCTACAGGTTGGGGATTCCTTGTGCTTCCATTCTAGATCCTTGGCTCTTCTTTCCATAAACACAGCCTTGGTGACCCATTTAATCCATAGCTCCATCATTACACAAGGGTCATTGAACATTTTTATTCAGGTTATCATTTGTAAAAGCGGGCATAAGCAAAGCACTGTGGCACAGGTCTGCAATCTCAGAACTTGGAGACAGAAGGATCAGAAGGTCTTTGCTTGATTTTTATTTCTTTTTTTTTCAGTTTTGACATGTATATTGTGTGTTTTGATCTTATTTCCCTCCAATTACCCTCTCTACATCCCCATCCTCTCCCACTAACACCCTTCTTTTGCCAATTAATCTCCATCTTACTTTCATGCGCCTTTCTTTAATTTAACTCATAGAGTTAAATTAGGTTTGCTTGGTGTGAGATTATTGACTATGGAATGAACAAGTTACCAGAGGTTACACCATTGACGAACCTGAACCTGACTCCCCATCTCCCAGCAGTTATTAGATATCATTAGCTTCTCTTGGAGGTGTGGGCTCTCATGTATCCTTCACCCATATGTTGTTTCCCTGAGGGAGAGTCTTTCACTGAACCTGTAACTGCTGTTTTTTTTTTTTTTATCAGTTTGTCTGGCCAGTGAGCCTTTGCAATTCTGTCTCCACTCTCCATAGTATTGGGGTTACAGGCATGCTTGGCCATGTCCAGCTTATTACGTGGGTGCTGAGGATCAAACTCGGGACCTCATCCTTGCACAGCAAGTGCTCTTAGCCACTGAGTTATCTATTCAGCCCTTGGCCTTGAACCCTTGATCCTGTTGCCTTTACTTCTAAAGTGCTAGGATTATAGACATGCACCACCATGCCCAGCTCAAACACATTGGAAATAAAGCTTAACAATAGGATATGTGTGTGTGTGTGTGTGTGTGTGTGTGTGTGAGAGAGAGAGAGAGAGAGAGAGAGAGAGAGAGAGAGAGAGAGAGAGAGAGAGTCCATGTATGCTCAACTGCCCCCTGGAAACTAGATATCAGAGAGGCACTGGAAATTCAAATGCAGCATGTCCAAAACTAATTTCAGCATCTATCTCCCAAAACCATCTGCTCTGAGAAAAATATCATAGCTGGAAAATAATACTATGTCACAAAGTAGGGAATGCTCAAAGGCTTCTGTGGATATGGCAAAAGCACATAATAAACTGTTTGAAGGCAATTCTACTAGATGAATTTGGGACAATTAGAATGTTAAAACAAGTGATTATAATATATTCCATGTACTTTCCAACTCTCTCTCTATGAATATATATATATATATATATATATATATATATATATATATATATATACTGAGGAATTGAACCCGGGCCTTAGGCACTGGAGGCAAGTGCCTTAATCTCTGAGCCATCTCTCCAGCCCTGTAATACACTTTTTTTTTAATGGGGAAAGATGTGGCAAGTACAGAGGGAACTCTTGTCTTTACAAATGAAAGTCAGGAAATAATATATAAGGACTGACAAGTTTACAAAATCTTTTCTTTTTCAACCAACAGTAGAAAACCTGATTTAGACAAGGATCATTAATAGAGGGTACTGGGTGAAATGTTATTCAGTAAAAGATAGTTGTACAATCACATAACATTACTCCCCCTCCAATTACTGATTAATTATATAAGGGGAAAGGCGACTTTATTGTGAAGAGATCAAACTTAGCATCATTAATAATAGAGCAAACGGCTATTATGTAGCTCCTGAAGTAGGGATATAACAGCAGCTGTTCAAAATTCTCATTCAAAACGTGTAACGTCTGAGTGAGACAACTATAACCCACCTTGCAAAGCTCAGGGATTGTTGTGGAAGAGTTGGCAGAAAGAATGTAAAGACCAAAGGAAGGGGAGGAGCCCTGGCTTCCAGACATTAAGTGACTGTTGCATTCATGGTCTCACAGTGTGTGACACTGTCTCCACAAGACCCACATAATATGAGAGCCAAAAAAATATGATGACATCAAAATAGAAGAGGGACTAGTTGACAAGAAGGGGTTCGGTGGAGGGGAGATAAAGGAAGGCAAAGGAGAGTGGTGTAGGGGAATATGATCGGGGTGTATTGTGTATATGAATGCAGGTTGTTAATGAAGTTAGAAAACCCGTGCAACCTGAATCTAATCATGAGAAAACAACCATCCATCATGAGACTTCGGCTCATTCTGCAAGACAGTTGGCCTAATCTCTTAGAAAAGGTCTTGTCATGGAAGAAAGAAAAAGGCAGAAGGGACTGTTGTCAATTACAGGATACTAAAAAGAGATACAGGTACCAAATGTGGCCCGTGATCCTTGAGTTCTATTTTTGAAAGCCAGTAAGCACATATTTGGGACATCTGGGGAAATTTAAACATAGATACTGTCATGGTTTGATACAGGTGTCCCCCACAAACAATTGAATGTGTTCTGATAGATCGATCCTCAGCTGATGGCAGTTTGGGTTTTACAACCTCGATGGAGCTGTGTTGTTGGGGGCGGGCTTATGGGGTTATAAGCCAGCTTCCCCTTGCCAGAGTTTGGCACACCTTCCTGCCGCTGTTTGCAGTGCTGTGGCAGA
>PVHP010051326.1:0-11486 GCA_004024765.1 Zapus hudsonius | reverse complement strand
CCAGCAGGCTGTGTATGCTCTGAACCAGCGTCCTATATATGGTACTGTTTCTCCTATAGCCCGGATCCACGGGTCCAGGAATCAAGGGGTGGAAATGGGAATGGTACCACTTACCATCACCCCAAGTGACCCACTAGCCAAATTTTTGCTTCCTGTTACCACAACCTTACGCTCCTCTGGCCTAGAAGTCTTGGCTCCAAAAGGGGGAGTAATTCTGCCAGGGAGCACAAAGAACATTCCACTGAACTGGAAGCTAAGACTTCCCCCTGGCCACTTTGGGCTCCTGATGCCCTCCGGTCAACAGGCCAAGAAAGGAGTTACAGTGTTAGCAGGAGTGATTGATCCAGACTACCAGGGAGAAATTGGACTGCTCCTCCACAATGGAGGCAAGGAAGAGTATGTCTGGAGTGCAGGAGACTCTATAGGGCGCCTCTTGGTGTTACCATGCCCTGTTATCAAAGTCAATGGGAAACTACAACACCCCAATCAAGGCAGTGTGAAAAATGGTCCAGATCCATCAGGAATGAAAGTATGGGTCACCCTCCAGGTAAAGAACCAAGACCTGCTGAGGTGCTTGCTGAAGGTGGAGGAAATACAGAATGGGTAGTAGAAGAAGGTAGTTACAAATACCAACTAAGGCCACGCGACCAGTTACAGAGACGAGGGCTGTAATTGCCATGAGTGTTTTGTTTGTGTTACTTGCTAAGAATGTTTGCCCATATGTATACTAAAACCATTGTTTTTCCTCTATTATGTAATTAATCATTGTTGAATTTATATTTAACTTATTAGACATTAGATTAAGCTTTCCTCAAGGGACCTGCCATAAGATTATACGTTTCGGTTGTACGTGGGATAGTTATATCATGTTAGGTGGAATTGTGAGATTACTGTCTTCATTTGAAAATTAAGATGTAATGAGATATGATTTAATGTCAAGCTGACAAGGGGTGGACTTGTGATGGATAAGTTTATTGTCAACTTGCCTTGTTTAATAATCTACAGTCATCTTGGGCAGGTCTCTGAGCTTGCCTGCAGAAAGGATTGACAAAAGGAGGAGGTTCCTCCTTTTCAGTTGCCCTTCCCCCAAGTGGGTGGGCCTTCCAGAAGAGACTGGATACAAGAAAGCTTGGGGGGGAAGAAAAACTTCTTCTTTTTCCTTCCTCCCCAACTGTTGGTGCTGGTTCGAGACTTGAACTTGCATCCTGCTCTCCCACCCTTCCTGGACATCAGAACCCAGTTTCCTCGGCCTCACATCCTGGACTGAAGAGCAGTGGTTCCCCAGGGAGCCAATAGGCCTTCTGGGCTGGATTGGGACTGCTGAGACATCCAGCCACATGGACTGAACAGTTACTGGTTCCTTCACCTGTGGGCCTGCATACTGCTATTGTTGTACTGTCGTAAGGTACCCCAATTTTCTCTCAACTCTGTTTCCTCTAGAGAACCCTGACTAATACAAACGGCCCTTTCTCCAAAGCTTCTTGTGCTGGAATGGTGGCGGAACCTTCTACAAAGTACTTGGGTCATGGGAACATCACTCTTGGAAGGGATTAACATGGGCGTCTCAGAGTGAGTTATTGAGTCGGTTGTTATACTGACTAAACTTGAGCCATGTGTGGTGCCAAACAATGGTAATCCTAACTAGTTAGGGAGGATGAGACATGAACTCCAGGACAGCCTGGGAATGCAGACACAAATCTGGCTTGACTGTGTCTCACCACGTGATCTCTTCCTCCCAGTGATTCCATCATTGTGGATTATCCACTATAAGGCCTTTGGAAGAATAAAGAACTGGAGCTACCCAATCCTGGACTTTCAACTAAATAAACAAACCTCTTTATACGCAGCCTCAGCCTCAGGTATTTTGTTATACCTACAGGTAACAGCTTAGTGTTACTAATAGCAAAGTGGGAGTGTAAAATATATGATCTTTATATTTTAAAAAATTGAAGGATAAACTAAATGTTGAAAGGAATGATTCTCTGGGGTAGGGCTGACCCCATAGAGCTTTCAGCAAGGATGGAAAAACTTATACAGACTGTGAGGTCCTATGTGGTAGCTGTGCACCTACCGATATGACTAAACACTTCAAATGTCACTATGGCAAATGACCAAATGAACAAATCTTGATTCTAATTAATTTAAATTTAAAAAAAATTTGTGGTTGCTTAATAAAAAAAAAAAACAACACAGCTCTTCAGGAAGGGGAGAAAACAGAGTTTAAGGCCAGATGAAAACTAACCTCATTTGTACATAACTATTAGCAGCCTTGACTTTAAAAATTATAATTTGGGGAATATTTGTTTTTAAAAATGCAATTCCTATATATCAAAAGAAACGAAACTCAATTAACTAAACATAGTGGCAAAAGCATAGAGGAACCAGTTCAAATCACTTTAAAACACAACTTGACTTTTTAGCCCTAAGGAAATAAAAGCTAATGACAAAGTTACTTTTTATTTTTCAGTGTTGGTGCTACTATCCTCCAATTGATATATGCACACTGCAAGATAAAGAAAGCAGTTATTGTTGGTACACTGCAATTTTGAATATTGAAAAAAAATCCAAAACTCAGCTCAGATGAGTTTTAAAATTCTCACATCCTAAATCGAGCTACTATCAGTATGAATTTATGGTGAACTCAATAGATAAGGAAAAGGGGTTATAGAATTACTTGAGTTAATAAATGAAAAGGGAAGTATTAAAATGAAAGAACTAGAACTTTAATTAAGTTAGGTAATGATCCTAATGGCTATACTACCAAAGGAAGAAACATCCCTGACATGCACCTACTATAGGACACAGTGCCTCTGATCTGAGACAGAAGACCATGAGAGGGAACAAACCAAGTGGTGACAAGAAACAGGGGAGAGAGGCTGGAGAGATGGCTCAGCAGTTACGGTGCTTGCCTGCAATCCAAACAACCTGAGTTCGATTCCCCAGTACCCATGTAAAGCAGAGTGGTGCATGCATCTGGAGTTTGTTTGCAGAGGCTGGAGGCACTGGTATGCCTATTCATTCATTCCCCTCCCCCTTCTATCTCTCACTGTTTGCAAATAAATAAAAATATTTTTAGGCTGGGTGTGGTGGCGCACGTCTTTAATCCCAGCACTCGAGAGGCAGAGGTAGGAGGATTGCTGTGAGTTCAAGGCCACCCTGAGACTACATAGTGAATTCCAGGTCAGCCTGGACTAGAGTGAGACCCTACCTTGAAAAACCAAAAAAAAAAAGTATATATATATATATATATATATATATATATATATATATATATATATACACACACATATACAAATGTATATATATATATATATATCATATATAGACATAAGAAGCAGGGGAGAAGACAAAGGGAAACATGGATTATAAGAGCAGAAAGAAGGGAGGAGGAGTAAAAGATGGGGAGGGAAACAAAAACAAAATTTGTTTGAAAGACAGCATAATGCAATCTTTCTCTATATGTTATTAATACCACATGGAATCCTACTTCTTTGGATAATGGCACAACCAGTAACCATAGATTGTTACTAGAAACACTTCAGTGCCAGGGATGGGATACCTTCCAGTGAGTTGTTGGCCAGGGAGGTTCCTGAGACCCCCAAATCATTGCAGGCCATTGTCAAAGTTCTTGGTTACCCACCAGAATGAGATGGTAAAACCCTATTGCTGAAGACCACACGTGCTTGGGCTGTAGGTTACTGGGAAATCAAGGTTGAGCTGAGCTGGAAACCTCCTTCCTGTTAACCAGCTGACAGAATGCTGGAAAAAGCTATGGCTGCACGCAGCCCTATGGGAGAGAGAAGTCATCAATAGTGGTGAACAGCAATGGGCCTTGCAAGCCATAAGACTGGCCAGCCAGGCCAAGTGAGCTAACTGGTGCAATAGTGGCATGTCTGTTATGAGGGAAACCAAACACTAATTGGACTGGAGGCCTCCCCACAGAAGAAAATACATGACTGTGGGACCCTGCTAATAGGCACGGAGGATAGAGGGTTAAAGGAAAGTTGAGGCTGGCCTGAAACCCCGATAATCTCATTCTTATTATTTGAGATTGAGACCAGTATGAATTTGGCCATCAGTCTCCTTCTTTTATCCTAGAAACTCCAGCCCCCAGCAGGCCAGCAACAAACCCTGATAAGCCCAGGCACTTCAAGGCTCGAGTTTACTAAAGCTCACATACCCCAGCTGTAATAACAAGCCTGGGCAATAAAAGTTTAAAGGTCACAGTTCCTCTGCAGCCACTGCCATCCAGTACATGTCTAGAGTCACATAATTCGCCACTTGGAGCTAAGAAAGCCCCCCCAACTTATCTATGCAAACTAGGCATCCACAGGTTACTGGCCTCTGCCAATCCCTTTATGAGACGTCCACAGACTACCCTGACCCTACAAATCCCCTTGCCACTTATGCCCCTGCCTCTGCTTTTTCCTCTATATAAACCACCTTTTTCTGCATAATAATTGAGAGATGTTCACTGTGACTATCTCCCGGGTGCCTATGCCCGTTGGCTCACTGCTTTCTCAAGACTCTGTCCACCCAGCCTCATGGACAAACCGGGGTGTTAGTGTACAATGACTCCCCAAGGAATACACAAACCACACATGACTAGTATGGAAGACCTAGCCAAAAGCCTATGGTGGGAGAGGTCATGAGCCCTAGGGGAGTAACACCTGCTGTCATCTGGCTAAATGCATATATTATGCACACCAAACAGTGCCTCATAAGCACTTTTTAAAATAAGCATACCCATATTTTGCTACTCTCACTTTTGGCTAGAGAAGCTTCTCTTTTCAGATGGCAGTGACCACTGGGATGACCCAAAAGACACCATAGTGCTGAGAAGAAGTGACAGTGGAGTGCTCAGCACTGGGACATCTCTATCACACCTTTCAAGGCTCAGGGTCCATTGTAGAAGAGGTAAAAGCCAAAGGAAGAGTAGGATTGCTTACAATGCAAACTTCCAGACACAAAATGGCCTTGATATTCATGAGTTTGCAGTGCCTCACACTACCTTCACAAGACCTTCATAGTAGGAGGAAAAGATGATGACATTGAAACAAAATAGACTAATTGAGAGGGGGAGGAGATACAATGGAGGGTGGATTTGAGAGGCAGGAAATAGGATGGGAGGAAATTATTGTGGTTTATTGTCTATAATTATGGAAGTTAGCCATAAAAAGTTAAAATTTTAATATAAATTATAATACAAATAATTAAGCTTCCATTGAGAAGAAAACTTAAGACACTTGTGACTTAAAAGTTGACTTTAAAAATTAACTCCTCTTCCTTGTAGAAAGACTGCTGCGTGGTTGGCAATGCTGCCAGAAAACAGTTCAAAACAGCAAGCAAAGAAAAGAGAAGTTGAAGAAAACAATACCTGAAAAACTAGCAAAGACGAAGAAACAGATAAAGAGGTAGAGTAACTACTAGAAGTAAAAACAAAGCACTTCAGCTTTCTAACAAGCCTAGCACTGAAAGGGATCCTGGGAAATCACTCCTTTCTTTGAAAAGAGTCGGAAAACTGAGGCCCAGAAAACAAAATGACTGTTGCAAGCTCACAAGGCTAGTTAGAAAACCACAAATAGGCTCTAGGTCTTCCAATTCTTAGATGAATGACCCATTCACCACTCCCGAGATGTCAAGGAAGCCATTGCCCCATCACCTCATCTATCCCCTGCTCTGCCCTCCTGTTCCCAAGACAGAAGAAACATTTCTGGCTGTCTTCTTTCTTTCTCCTACTTCTCCACACAAGTGCTGCTCCTGCAACTGCGCCCAGGTTACAGGATCATTCCTATCAACAAAGAGGCTCTCATGAAGCTGGTGTGTGACTCCTGGCACATCTACAGCCCAATGGTTTGTAGTGTATATATGTATGTGTGTGCGCACGTGTGTGTGCAGATGTGTGACCGCCAAGGACAAGCTCGTGTGTCTTTCAGGTGCCTCCCACCTTTTTTGACATAGGGTTTCTCACTGGTCTGTAGCTCACCAGTTAAGATAGGCTGGCTAACCAGTGAATCCCAAAGGCCCCATCTTACCCCCTGGGAATGCTAAGGTTATAAGTGTGCACCATCATGCCTGGAATTTTCATGTGGACTCTGGGGACGGAACTCAGTTCCTCCTGCTTGCAAGGCAAGCACTTCACTGACTGAGCTATCTCCCCTATAGCCTAACCTGTATACTCCAATTTTCCACGTAAAAGTTTTCAATGAGTAATCTATAACCTAGAACATCATCTCCACTTCCAACCACTTCCCTTGGAATCCCTACTAGTCAGATTTTTATAAAATAGCTTTTGTTAAGATCACAAATAATATTCATCTTCATAGAATCCAACCACCTATTTTCTATCACATTCCTCCTGGATCTCACAGCAGTGTTTGAAACACCACTACCTCCTCCTGTAGAAAGCATTCTCTTCTTCCTGATGTTAAAAAACCCAAGGTACCGTGCTGGCCCTTTCTTTTATCTACCCGTAGTTCTGACTTGCACACTCAAATGGCCTCCTTCCTATTTGACAAAGCACTTCCAATCACATGACCAAATGAAGCCTGCCTCCTTCCCACTGCACTCTTTCCTATCTTCAGGACCACATGAAGAGGTGCTTCCCTCCACTAAACTACTCCTGTCACAAGTCTAAGATCATCCTGGAATCCACCTCGTATAGCCCATATCTAAATCATAAACTAATGGTTTAACCTCCAAACATATTCCAGATCTGACCACTTGACATGTCTGAGCAACCATCTTGCTCAGTTGGATTTCTGCAATTGCTCCTGACATTTTACTTTTATTCCTACAAATCTGTTCCTCACAAAGCAGCCAGAAGAAGTAACTGGGAACAGATTTGACAGTGCTGCTCTCCTGCTTACACCACTTCAAGGGCCTCCCAAGGCCATCAGATTCTTTAACCTATCCAAGGCCTAACATGTCTGTTTCCTTCGCCAGCCATATCTGTCATTGCACTGTTCTCATCGAGAACCTTTGTGCTTATTGTACCTTCTCTCTACAACCTCCCATGCCCTCCAGCACAAATGCCACCTTCTCAAACATAGCTCCCACTGAATTCTACCTGACAGTGAGCCCAGTCCAATCACTCTGGGGTTTTTTGTTTGTTTTTGCTTTGTTTTTCGAGATAGTCTCGCTCTAGTCCAGACTAACCTGAAATTCACTTTGAAGTCTCAGGCTGGCCTCAAACTCCCAGCGATCCTCCTAGCTCTGCCTCCCCAGTGCTGGGATTAAAGGCATGGTCACTATTCTACAAGTCTGTTTTATTGTCTTTACAGACCTTGTTACCAGTAGAAACAACCTTCCACTTATGGTCCCACCCACCCCTCCTACTAATGTAAAACCCATTAAGAAAAGAAGTCTTGTCGACCTAGTTCACCATAACAACACTATTCACGGTTTATAAAACAATCATCTGTGATGCTTCACCAATTAGAATATTGTTTCATTATATTGAATTTGTATTTCTATTTTAAAGAAAATGTTAAATCGGCCCTATTTCAACACAACTGCCTAAGTCTTATTTAAATTTCTAAAATCCCTAAAAAGGAAAAATCAGTAGACAAAAGTTTTTTCTCAGTCATCATTTAAAAAAATATTTTATTTATTCATTTTCAAGCAGAGAGATACAGAAAGAGAGAAAGACAAAGAGAGAGAATGCATCAGGACCACCACCTTATGGGTCTGGCTTATGTGGGTACTGGGGAATTGAACCTGTGGTCTTAGGCACTGGAGGCAAGTGCCTTAACCGCTGAGCCATTTCTCTAGCCCAGAGAGTCATCTTGAAGCCAGAAAATTTTTGTTTTTTTTTTTAAGTGAAGACCTAATAGGGCTTCAGATAAAGTAAAGCTCAGTTGCATTTATACCAATATTTGATTACTATTGTTTTGAGAAAGAATTTCATAAACCCAGCTGGCTTCAGACTCACTATGTAGCTGAGGATGACTGAATTCCTGAGTGGCCTGCCTTGACATCCCAAGTGCTAGGATCACAGGTGAAAGATTTGTTAAATTCATAAAATTCTGTTTCTTAAACAAAGGCATGTAACTTGATGGAACACTAAAGATTCATGTTCCATGTATAGTTTTCCAACTAATTGAAACTCATTCATTGTGCTCAAGAATGAACTGCTGACCAGTTGTTTATCTGTTTCCCCTATTCACCTGTGTGGGAGGTAGGGTAACGTATTTCATTAGCTCTCAGTGATGATTAAAGAAGGAAAATTGGAAATTATAAATTTTACCTTTATAAATTTATAAATTTTATAAATTTCAACTCCTAAGAACTGCTACTTTTCTAAAAATGGCCAACAGTGTTACTACAGCAATCCTAGGAAAGAATCCCTTCTCATACTCTTCACTTTCCTTCCAAAAATAAACTCCTTCAACAAAACCCCCAACTGCATAGGTTAAACAACTGCTCAGAGAAAAGAATACTCCTTCAGTGCCAGAATCTGGTTCACATGAAGGCATGAGCTGCGGAGGAGACTACTGTGTATGTAGACTGTCATAATGTTCATAGGACTCACCTGACTCTAAGAACAAGCTATACAATCTGAGCACGGCTCATTTCCTGACACGGTTCTGGGCTGGACTTTTTTGTATGAAACATTGCTGCCTGGTTACCTCTGCTGCCAGAGGCAACTAGAGACAAGCAAAATAAAAACAAACTAAAAGAGAAAGAGATAAATAAGGAAATTCGACCTCCCCCAGAGAATGAGACTAAGGAGAAACCATTAGAGCTGAAACTGCTCCTGCTTCAAAGGAACAGAGCCTAAGAAACAAGTAACAACATGGGGTTTTCTCACTTTGCTTACGTGCTCCTACATACTTCTAAACAATGTTCTTGTCTACTACCTCTGTGTGCATAACACCTTCTGCAGGGACCCTCTTACTGAAATACAAAACTCTGTTTGGTTAAAATAAAACTTAAAATATTTTAAAATTGAAGCTAAGTGTGGAGTTTAAGCACGATTTCAATATGATCAGTAAGATCATAGTACATTCTACACTTAAAACTTATGACATAGCTTCTTTCAAGCAGCATTTTGAAATAATCAGTCAAATAAAAGCATTCTGAAGTCGGTACACATGCCCAGAGCTTAGTCCATCAAATGAAAACACCACAGAAGGTCCTTCACTCCTTCATAAACCACCTGTTGAACACCGGGCCTTAAGTGGAGCTGGGAAGGTAAACTGAATAAGATATCTGTGATTCCCTGTCACTATCAAACTCCAGGCCAAGGGAAGAAAGAACGTACAACGGGGTACAGTGTAATGGTAAAAGGAAGTACAGAAAAAGTAAGAGCCAGGATTAGAAGGCCGAAGGGAGTGGGAAAATGTCTTCAGATATTCCCAGAGGTGAAGCACAAGTGTAATTTGGGGCGGGGCTTGGGGCAAAGCAGTGGCAAAGGCGGCAGCTGGTGAAGAGCTTGATTCGATGAGATAAAACAACATGTAAAAGAGTTAACAAAACATGCCATAGCAAGGTACAAATAGTTTATAGTGTGTTGTCCAACACAGAGGGACTAAGCACCTGAAATGTCACCAGGACAGCCACAGTGAGCACACGACGTATGTGGGACCCGTCACGTCAACTGTTGCACTATTCACAAGAGCCATGACATGGAACCAGCCTTGACATCCACCAACACGACTGCCAAAGGAACCCTGGTACATACACGATGGAAATTTAGTCAGCTGTAGGTATATTTGCAAGAAAATGAGTGGGACTGGAGGTGGTTATATTAATACATCATTTCTATGTATAACCAAAGTTACACACAAACGTCTAGGATTTTAAACATTTACTACATATTTTTTGGATAATTTTTTTCTAAATTGATTATGTTGAAATTGTATCTTGGATAGATTTGTTCAACGTCTATTAAAAGTAATTTTGCCTGCATTTTGTATAGTTATTGAATATATATATATGGATCACATATATCTTTTTTAAAATATTATATTTATTCATTTTCAAGCAGATATATATATATATATATATATATATATATATATATATATATAGAGAGAGAGAGAGAGAGAGAGAGAGCGCACCAGGGCCACCACCTTGTGGGTCTGGCTTATGTGGGTACTGGGGAATTGAACCCAGGGCCTTAGGCACTGGAGGCAAGTGCCTTAACAGCTGAGCCATCTCTCAATCCCAGATCACATTATATTTCTATTGGTCAACACTGGCTTGGGTGAGCACACTGGCTGGGTCAAGTGAAAGCAAGCATGGCATGCAGAACCTTTATAAACTGGCTGGAAACAAAGGACCTTCAACAGAAAGATCAAAATGGTCAGATGCGACATTCACAAAGATCCAAGAATTACAAGCTTGATACACATTAAGACCGACTGTTGTAGTCTACTTTCTCTGTGGCTGCACAGAAAGAACCCAACCAAAAAGCTGCTTGTGGAGAGATGGGTTTATTTGGCTTACAGACTGGAGGGGAGATTCCATCCTGGCAGGAAAAACGATGGCATGAGCAGAGGGGTGGACATCACCTCTGCCACAGCACTGCAAACAGCAGCAGGAAGGTGTACCAAACACTGGCAAGAGGAAGCTGGCTTATAACTCCATAAGCCTGCCCTCAACAACATAGCTCCAGTGAGGTTCTAATACCCAAGCTTCCATCAGCTGAGGATCAATCAATCAGAACACATTCATGTGTTTGTGGGGGACACCTGGATCAAACCATGGCACCAGCATACTAGTCAACATGTAACAAGATGGCATATTTTAGTCAATACAAAATTTAAACTATGAAACTTAAATGTGTAACTACTTGGAAGAGGGAAATGGCTCTCCACAGTTAAAGCCTGCCTGCCAGGGTTCCATTCCTCAGTAGCTACATAAAGTCAGATGCACAAAGTGGAGTTCATTTGCAGTAACAAGAAGTCCTAGGACACCCATACTCCCTCTCTCTGCCTCTCTGTTCACAAATCAGTAAATGTATGACTGGGGGGGGGAGACATAATAAACAAGCACAAGAGAGAACTGAGGGCTTATCCATTTGCCTTTAGCTGCCCCCCCCCAAATATTTAAGTAATGACTTCTGATCTTAAAAATACCTGATTCTAAAGACCAAGGTTGGGCATACACGAAGGTGCTCATGCATACTTTGTTTTAAAGGGTGCAGCTGCAGAAATCTGCAGACTTTGGAGTAGGGTGGAATGGCCTGTGGGTAGTAAGTAGGACTGAACCACGACAGAGAAGTCACAGATCAAATCCCCAAAGCAATCCACTTTCACCATACTGTTTTTTCATTACCTAAGAATCCGCACAAACGTGTCGGCAAACTTAATCCTCACAACAAATCTACCTGCACAAACTCCCCCCACCCACCCACCCCCCTACACACACAAATAAAAACCTGGCGTCTTTACTTTGTCCAAGACCAGAAGCAGTCGTCTGGGTGCCAACAAGGCAATCTTTCTTTCTTTCTTTCTTTCTTTCTTTCTTTCTTTCTTTCT
>PVHP010051325.1:0-11504 GCA_004024765.1 Zapus hudsonius | reverse complement strand
CTACATTCACACGTTCGCTTTCCCTTACAAGGATGAGGCTTCAAAATATATACTAATACCAAAAATCAATACCCAACCTTTTGGATATTACCTTTTCAAATCATTCCAACATTTTACAGTTTCTCTTGGTGGTTCATGGCTCATTTCTGTGCATGGACTCTGTTGCGCTGCCTCTCCATCCCTCATCAAATCTCCTCCCCATTGCTATATCTCTTCCTGTTTCCTACCCGTCTCCCGATGGCTTGACACGCCCAGGCCCTGATAGAAAGCTTCTCAGGGCTCTTACTGTGCAAACCCACTTGCCTCGGAGGGAGAACTTCTGGATCATCCTCCCTCGCTGATCCCAGTTCTGAGAAGCATCTTTCTTCCTCTACCTGTGATGAAGACCAACATTCAATGTGGCTGCATCACACTGCCTTTTGCTCTCTTCTTTACACTCCTGTTCCTTCCATGCTCTGTCTCTTTTCAGACCTATGTTTTCCTGCTTTTTCAAAGTTCTTGAGGCCCTCTTCAATTTCAGGGGAGACTTCAGTCCGGGAGAAGTATTTCATTCATACATTCAAATCCGTCCACCCTCTCTCCTGCTGGTTTCTCCTACAGGGGAGTTTAGTCCGCATCATGCCTACTTCAAGGTGTCCTCTACAGGGCAACTTCCTTCCACTTGGTAGGAAGTCTCCTACTCCTCCAGCACCTCCCTTCAAGCCCTGCCCCTGCAGGTCTCCACTCTGCCTTGTCACTCCATGGAACTCAGAGCCTGTGCAGAAAGAACCCAAGCAAAAGCAGCTTGTGGAGGAATGGGTTTATTAGGCTTACAGACATCAGGGGAGACTCCATTGAGGCAGGGAAAATGATGGCATGAGCAGAAGGGTGTACATCACCTCCACCACAGCACTGCAAACAGCAGCCAGAAGGTGTGCCAAACTCTGGCAAGGGGAAGCTGGTTTATAATCCCCATAAGCCCGCCCCCAACAACACAGCTCCATGGAGGTTGTAAAACCCAAACTGCCATCAGCTGAGGATGGAGCATTCAGAACACATTCATTTGTTTGTGGAGGGCACCTAGATCAAACCATGACCCCCATGATTTATTGAAATGTTTTCGAAGCTGCTTTTGCATTCCACATGTGCCGATGATCTCCCCAATGAAGTGGTGATGTGTGCTGCAGCTCAGGCAGGATCTTACCCACGCCAGGAAAGCAGAGCAGTCACCGACATTTTCACTGTCATTGTCATTTTCATTGTCATTTCGTGTTCCTAACAATCCTCATTTATAGTCATTGACTTTTCACATGCATCATACAGTTGTAGGATGGGCATTTTCTGCTTTTATTTTTTAATCTGAGCTTGGTCATCCCTATTCTGAATGAGCCCTCATCTGTTTTGTACCCACAAACATGGTGAGTCATCCTTTGCCCTCTGGATCCTCTGGATCCATGGGTCTCAGAAGAGCTCCTTTTCTCAGATGGGTGCTGTGGACTTCAGTCATTAGAAAGATGTGAGGATCCCTCTGACCCTGCCCATTCCCAGGATGTTTTAATCACAGCTAATGAAGGTAATGATCTCGTAGGTGGAACCTGAGCTCTGGAAGGAGGGCTTAAGCTCTTTGTGAGTTGCATAAATGATCTCGATAGAAGCTTCTTTCATGTCTCAACTGATGTATTTAATTCCAGGTTTTTGACAATTATCTCTGAGCATACAGATTGAAAATTTTCCCAAACATGAAACAGGCTGGCTGGCTTCCCTCTTCTTCCGGTTCCTTCTTTTTCTCTTCTTCCTCTTCCTTCTATAATACTTTTATCACTGTTATCCCAAATCCCCAAACTGTTAGTCTGAAACTGGGTTAAGAAAATCCAGGACTGTATGTCAGAAGTAGGAGTGTGGAGATGATGATGAACTGTGCATTTTCCGGAGACTACTCAAGACATCCAGGAAATCAGTAAGAGAGAGAGGCAGACCTTCCCAGGACAACATGTTGGGCACCACCCTCAGGAGCATTTCTGCAGGTTGAATAAACACTGCTATCCTGAACCAGCATATAAGAAAGATCTTCTCCTCACTGTGCTGGGAGTCCTTTACTAAATCTTTCTCTTGCTCACAAACTTCTCCAGGCAACATTACGAGGGTGGGTGTTAAAGGGAGGGAATTAGAAGGGATGAATATGTTCAAAATACATTGTTTTCTTGAAAGAAATCATCTATATGAAATCCAAGACTCCCCTTAATGAATATATACTAAAACATTTTAAAAATAAATATAAAATTAGAAGAGAGCGTCATGATGGAATCTGAGGAACGATAACACCCAATTTCTGCTTTTAACATCTCATAACAGCAAATGGAGAACACTGGACCAGACATAAAGGCCAATGTGTATCTGATAGACTTGCTGTCAAGACAGTCTAGCCCTAGACAGACTAATTGGAAAGGTGAAGAGGCCAAGGTTTAGTGTTTTTATTCCTCCTCCATGATGGGAAGACACTCGGTGACTGAGTTTCGGCTAGAAAGCTGATCAATGTCTCTGGAGGTAGGAGGGATTGAACAAAAAATGAATTTGCCTAGACTTTTAAATGAGCAAAATGTGCCTAAGGAATTTTTTATCAAAAACTATTTCTCTATCGGTAAAAGGACATTCATACATATTAACTAGCATGCTATTTTTAATGTGAAGCATTTGAGGGAAATGAGAACACAATTGTACTTCATAGTGTGTGAGAGAACACAGAAAGGCCAAATTTGAGTTTAAGGAATGAATGTCTGTGCGGTTGAGATCTGTGTTTTCTTTAAAAGGAAGGACAAGTGATTTACAACACAGTTTCAGGAAGACAACCAGACAACTTGGGAGGAGAGAGATCTTGGCTCCCAACTGCTGGGGTTGAAAGCTACTGCTGAAATGTGCGACAAACAAGTTTCCAGAAGAATTTTGAAGGCAAGTAATTTCCTGAGAAATGCTACAGTCTGGCATAAAGGTGAAATGTGAGCAAGGTGAATCTTCCAGGTGAATTTCTTTATGTAGTTTCTGGTTTGTAGGGGACACAACTGTGAGCCAAGACTTGCTACTTTTAACATGATTAGTGGAGAGAAAATCTATTGAAATCTACAGAAAGCTACATGGGTAGAGAGATCCAAAATTGAGTTCAGCTGCTGAGGTCGGCTGAAAACTGCTAGTTGAGTTTCTGAGTTTTATTTCTTCTTTGACTTGGTTAACCTCAAGGCAATGTCTAAGAGTAGCTATAAGGTTAATTAGCCATGTATCTAAAGTCCCTTTCTGAAAAGAGAAATTTGTTATCTTAAATTTGTATTTGAATTTAGAAGAAAATTGTATTAGTATATTTGTCTTCCTTGCTGGGTTTCTCAGTTGTGAAACAACCCTATCTCATTCCTCAACTAGTTTGATAGTGTCTCAAATAAGAAATGGAAGATAAACTGTCACACACATGCCCACACAAAACACAAAAAAATGCTAGGATGCATAGAAGATGATTAATATATAACTCTTAACCAGACGACAGCTAGAAAAGGGAGATATAAATATGAGTGAAATTATAATCAGGTACAACCTATATCATAATACATATACATCTCATGGTTACACCTTCAAAGAGAGAGGGAGAGAGAAAGTTTCTGATCTCTGAGAGTTGATCACTGGAGTGAACCCCTCATGGTTCAAGTGGCACAGGGATTTTCTTCCTGACAAGAGATTTTTCTATAATTATGATAGGTTTGAATTGAAATTATAAGTAATACTATATGTGACATTGGTCTGGAAAATGATTCTTAAGACAGGGCTGTGAAAATAGAAATCAGCAAATAAGATTATGTTAAATCACAAAGCATTTGCATGTAGCCAAGAAAAGAGACACAATGTAAACATGAAATATAGAAATGGAAAATAATATTTGTGAACCTAACACACAGTAAGAAGCTAATGTAAAAATATATAAAGAACACCAACAACTCAATAACAAGAAACTAACTCAATTAAACATGAACTATGAATCAGAATGGAAACTTCATAAAAGAAGACACAGAAGTGGGAAACAGGCATATGAGAAAATCTTCAGTATTACTATTCAACATGTAAATAAATGTAAACTAAACCACAGGAAGAGATCACCACCCATGTGTTAGAACAAACATTATCTAATAGAAACAAGTAAAAGATAACAGGTGCACAGATAACAAGGACAAACTTTGCATGATGGGAATGTCATAGAACAGTTATGGAAAACATTATGAGAAGCTTCTATAAGCAACTAAAACTCTAACTTCCATCATGGAGATTGAGTAAACATCAAAAGGAAATAAAGTCAGTTTGCCAGAAAGGCATCTGCTTTTCCATCTTCATCACAGTACTAATCACAATAACCAAAACATAAAGTCAAAGTATGTGTCCATAAACCAATAGGAACTGGTAAGAAAAGTGTGTCATATATAAGTCATGAATATTACCGTTAGAGAGGAACTCGATTATTTGTGTCAGTATACATGATCCTCGGGAAATTTATATTAAACAAAATAACCGAAAACACAGAAAAACAAGATGTGCAATGTGTCATTTATTAGGTCAACTGAAAACCATTGAAGTTGTAAAACAGGGAGAGAGTCTTGGGATTTGGGGAGCAGAGATAATTTATGGATCAAAGGAGACAAAATATCACTAAGATGGAAGAATAAAATTCAAGTTTAGCAGGATGAAAGTAAATAAAAATCGGAATAACACAGATATATCTAAGAAACTAAAATTCAAAGTCATGCAAGGCTGTTTGCACTACGTGAAATGATTTGGGGGATGGATTACTGTGCAAACCTTATGTTCAGCTTATGAAGGGGGTTATTATGGGGACTTTATTTATTATAACACTTTCTGTACATCCATCCATCCAGATGAGACCCATAGGATCACTGAGGTAGGACTAGGGGGAGTTAGATCAGTCAATCTTCTTAGTGACAGGGGCTATGGTACAGTATACTCAGTGACTGGGGCTATGCTATAGTACACTTAGTGAGAGCATCTATGCTATAGTCTATAGTGACAAGGGCTATGCTATAGTGAACTTAGTGACAGGGCCTATGCTATAGTCTACTTAGTGACAGGATCTATGCTACAGTCTACTTAGTGGCAGGGCCTATGTTTTACTCTACCTAGTGACAGGGGCTATGGCATAGTCTATTTTAGGAAACTCGAGGAATCGTCTCTCTGCTTTTCTTTTTAGCCATGGATCTTGCTCTGAAGACACCTTCTGTATGATGCTGTTTCCCATCATTCCATTCTCCTCAGAAAGCCCTTCTCTGAGAGCTAAGTCAACTGTTGAGGCTTAAAATGCCCTTCTCTGTGTGTTGTAGTCCCTCAAAATGTGAGTTATACCAGGTGAATAGTCCCACTATGATGCCTTCACCACTGTGATAGAGTGTACCATCTCAAGACCATAAACTTCTTCATGTAAGGTGTGTGGTCACAGGGTCATCCTTTGAGAGGCATGCCTAGTTTCTCTTCCATTTTGACCATTATTTCTTTATTTGTGTTTGCCTTCCCCCTTTCTGATGATGCTTCCCCAAGCTGATCCTCCCAAGGCTCCCAGGGAGAGCTGAATCTATTTGTATAGCCACACATCTCTGATAAACTCCAGTAACACAATTCAAAGAGTTTTTTTCCCTTTCTACTTAAATATCAAGTAAACATCTTAATTTATCACGATCTGATAGGAGAAATTCTTACTTCTCACCTTTTTAAAAACCTCTCTCTCCAATGTATGCATAGCTCATACCATCATTTCCCTTGACAGCATAGAGGTTTCCCTGCAGTCTGTAGGCCAAAACCTTATTTCCACAATCTGCTTTTGGGCGGGTTCTTTGTGATGGCATCAAGAAGCTGACTGTGACAGAGGTGAAAACTTCCTGCAGTAAAAGCAAAATAACTTCCAGAAACATATTTTGAGATATTATAAAATGTATATTAAATAACAAAAACTAAATTGATTTTATCTTGCTTATTCACATGAGAGATTTGCTTGGATATATGGGACACATAAGAACAGAAATTGTTATAGGTACATGAACTGTAAGCTGTCTTTGGAAAAAAGCATATATTCCCATCCATGAAATGCATCAAAATATCAATGTAAATACACACTGCAATATTTGCTTTCTTTGAAAAATTAAGAGGGAAATGTTTCAGAAAATAACCATCTGAACGGAACTCGATTATGTTTAAATATGCCAAACATTACCTAATTCAAAATATGAATGAATTCCCATTGGATACCTATAGTGAATTCATTTTCTGTCATCGTATCTTATTTTATTTCAAAAATATCACTCAAGTTCCTATAATTGACCTTGGTTAGACCAAGAGTGTTAGCAAGGATTCTATGAATGTGCTGGTGGAGTGAGTCTATATGGCAATTGTCAGTCACAAAGTTCAATGATTCCCTTCCTTCCCTGACCTTATAGATGTTTATTGTGTGTCAGAATATACTTAAGTCACATAGAGAGGGACTCTTCCCAGCCCTGCCCCCTGTCCTAGACCCAAAGAAGGGACAAAGGAGCCAGATGCCTGTCCCAGCAGAAAAGAGAACTCACAGAAAAAGTGAAGTCAAGAAACTGGAAAATGGGAGGCAAACCTATTCAATACCATAAAATCAATAATTAGGAAAATATTATGAAAATTTATTCAATTTCCATTTTGACATAGACAACATCAACCATACGTTTAGTAGTTCTACTCAAAAGTAATCCTCAGAGTGTGCTGTTACTCTACGGACTAGATATTCACTTACCTTCAAGACTCCCCAGAACAGACTTGTTCAAATCGGGAACTGAAAGATTTGTTCGATTTTTTTCTTGAATATAATAACCAATGCTTTAGAGTTTTTTCAATAGATCCTTACATGTGTTTTCTATTTTAGCCACAAAACAAACCTCCAAATGAGATAGTATAATTAGTGTTTCTATAAATAGGACAGTTGATAAATGCAAAGAAGCAGGGCCAATAGCTAAAGAGCTGAGGGCAGAGGTTAATGTATTCAAAGAAAATGAATGCAGAATTTGAAAAAGCAGAAAAATGGTTGGTGGATTAGAACAGGGTGATTCTCTGTGATGAACCAAACTTAAAACTCGCCCACCATGATTCAGGGAACTGAGCAGAAGAGGGGACAGAAAGATTGTAAGAGCCACAGTGGAGGAGAATATCCAGAGACATGGCTCCCCGACCCCAGCAACAACACACAAAGAAAAAAAACTGGCTATGGCTTATACAATTCAGAACGCCCTTTCCCAAGGACCACCAGACAATCTCACTGAGGAGAGCCCTCAGCAGGTTGGGGACAGGGAGGAGGGGTATCACAACACTTGCTCATGCTATGTATCTAATTATTAACAATAAATAAGTTTAAAAAATCAAAAATTTGTAAGAAAAATGAAAGACCAATAATGACTTTTATAAATCCCCTGAGACACATAGGGTCATTCAGCATTAGTTGTTCTTGTGACTTGAATGGAACTGGTTCTGTCCCCTGTGTCCTGTGTCCATGCTTCTTTTCATCTCCCCAAGAAACTTCATGCAACCTGGCATTGATTGGAAAATCGTTATGTGGCCATGACCACATGTGGGAGTGTGTGAATGTGTGTATATGGTTACATGTATGCCACATGGAGAGAGAGAGAGAGAGAGAGAGAGAGAGAGAGAGAGAGAGAGAGAGAGAGAGAGAGGGAGGAAAAGCTTCTAAGTGAACAACAGTGCCTTACTACATCCTGGTAACATGACATTCTGCCTCCATTATTGCATTGTTTGGAAAATATGTTTTCCCTAATGTAATTATACAACAACCAGATTAACACTTGAGAACTTTTCCTCGCCTTTTTTATATAATTATGACGATTAAAAGGAAGTAAATGTCAGTCTTTGTCTCCGTAACTTGTCTATGGAGCTGAGATTCCTCACTGCGACATCAATGAAATGTTACCTTTGGCCTCTCATGGGGCTGATCAGACCCTGGACTCCCTGAAAGGAATGCATCAGAATGAGTTGGAATGGGGTGAAAATTCCTATCAGTTTTATGATGTCCATTTGTAAAGTTAAAAAATTAAGCTAATTCATTACAAAATATTTTTAATTTTTAAATTAATATCTTTATTATGAATAATCATATACATTGTTTGAGCAAATTTTGTGATGTACCCACATTTCCCTCCTCTCTGTCCCCTACCTACTGGGGTCCCCCCTCAGTGCACATACTGGCTGGCTATGGGTAGGGGGTTATGAACTATACCAGAAGGAGCCAGTTTTTTTCTTCCCCCTTTGTGCATTGTTGCTGAGGGGGGCAATGTCTCTGGACATTCTCCCCCACCATGGCTCTTACATTCTTTCAACCCCCTCTTCTGCTCAGTTCTCTGAGTAATGGTGGGTGAGTTTTAAGTCTGCTTTACTGTTGAGATCTTCAGTGTCTCTGGACTTCTGCTTTGGGTTGTGTTGGGTATCATTGGTGTCTGTCTCTTTGACCTTTCATGGGTTTATCTGACTTGCTGTGGTGATTGGTTCCATAGGTTTTGTTTGGGCCCTGTGTGATAGGCCAGGGGTGATTCATCTCCTGGCAGGTTGTGAACCATCATCTTATGTCTTGTTGGTGGAACTGAGTTGTCCCCAGCTCACTGCCTTCTGAAAAATACAGACAGAATCTACTATCAGAGAGTGAAATCAGTATAGGTTAAATGATACAAACATTGCTAATTTGGCTAGATTCTAAGGGGTAGAATCTCTGTAGCTCTCTGCTAGTGGGGATTTCCCCAAGGAGCCTGAATTCTTGGTCCCCATAGGATTTTGCCATTGATCCCAGTTCCAGTTAAGGGTTCCTTTTCAAGGAGTGGATCTCTTAGGAAATTAGAAAGCCATTGATTACCCTCGTTGGTTTAGTGCCACTATTGCACAGATGAGCATTTCTTGACTTGCTGGTCTCTTCCATACAGCTGTGTATTCAGCATTCTTGTGACAACTGTCTATATTGTATATCAGTGATCTCTGCTTTCTCCAAATATCATTGGCCAATTTTCTCTGGCAGCTCATGTAACACCTTCCAATGCTACACATGCTACTATCTGGGAGCTGGTTACCATTCTGGATCTCTTGGTGTTGTTTGATGACACTCTGTGGCTTCTTCAGCAATAGGGTCTTACCTTAGGCCTGGGGCAAGTATTCAAAAGCTTTGACACAAGTCTGTCTCATTTGGGGACCTCATGGGTCTGTTTGATCAACAGCTCAGTGTGGGAAGGAATCAATAACTGGAATGGGACAGGGAGATGCAGGTCTGAGCAATTATTCTTGAGGTTAGGCTTCCTCCCATTCTATTCATGGCCCCTCATACCAGGAGGTGCCCACAGCTTCCTCAGGAGCTTACTGTGTGATAGTTAGGATTTTATGCTGTTGATTCATTATTAGTTTAGTTTATTGTATGAGTCCTCCCACCCTTCCATTCCTCCCCCCCCCCAATTCTTTCCATCCCCTTTTATAGTCTTTCAGTTCACTGACAGGTCTTCTAAATGTTAAGTCTTAACATGGCTAGAAACCAAATTTGAGGGAGAATATGTGGCACTCGATTCTCTATTCTTACCTAATGAATTTAACATATTTAAATTGCATAAATTATAATTTTTGTTCTTTATATTTTTATGTATTTTTTTAAGTTTTGACACATTGCCATCTGATTATTTTCATTTTGGCATTGCACTATATTCTGAGCTACATTATAAAGCAAAAATTTACCCATCTTCTGCCTCTCAGGGTTCTGACATTATTAGTGGAAGGAGGCAACGGATAAGTGAACACAGCACAAGTAAATTCAAGATGAGATGAGGATCCGCAGGGAGAAGGTTAATCCAAAGCCCGACCAACACTTGATCCGCAAGTGCTCAGTGGGGGTTTCTGGCCTTGTGAAATGTTTTTCAAGTGTTAGTGGCCTTTGACCGGAGGGGTAAAGCAGTTAACCTCTTAGAACACTTGCCTAGAAAGTGAACTGTGTAAGGTGGATAACATTTTTTCGATAATTCGCAAAGGAAAATTTGCTATAAACTTACCAGTAAGTATAAATGGATGGAGTCTCATATAAATTCATAGTCTTCAGATAATACTGGAGCTCGAGGGTAGCAGTGAGTGCAAACTTTGTTCAGAATTCATTTTTTAAAAATTTGTTTCAAAAGCTTTCTATTGACAACATCCATAAATCTACACAATACGTGGTGGCAGAAGCCCACACTCTCTTCTCTCATAGACACCCTCCAGTGAGTCCCCCCTTTCCAGGCACTCCCTCTTCCATATTCACATTTTTATGTTTGTGCAAAACGGTTTTTGATATTTTTGTCTCCCTACCTTCCTGTCTTTTCTCGCGCCCTACTCCTTTCTCTGACCCCTTCCTCCTTCCAACTAGTCCCTCTACAATTTTTAAGTGATTATATATTTTATTGCATGATCCTATGGGGAATTGGTCATACTCCCTGGGAGGTCATGAATGCATCAGCCAGTCTCTGTGGTCAGGGACTGTGCCTCAGAATATTCCTACCCTCCCTGTGTCTCTTATAATCTTTCTCCCTCCTCTTCCATAATGTTCCCTATGCCTTGGCAGGTGTGTTATAAGACTACTTTAGTGGTGAACTCTCTGTAATCCCTGGATTTCAGTTTAGAGGTGCTTTGAGTATCACTGGTGATCATCTCCCTGGAGCTGGGTGTCAGGCCAGCAGGGAGAGCAGCACTCGTGTTTATAGCCTCAGTTTTCTGTCATACCTCCTGGGTCCTGGCAGGTGTGACGGAGGTAGGAAATCTCATGCTAGGAAATTGGCTATCTTTTCTTATCCCAATGATGAATCTTGGTTCTCCTAGGCTTTCACTGCTTTCTGTAAGACAGAGCAGATTCTCCAACCAAGAGTGAGTGCTGTGTGGATTAAGGGTAGAAGGTGAGTTGTTAAGAGACTTTGGAGAAGTCTAGCCACTCTTCTTGGCCAAAGTTCAGTGGCACCTTCTTTCTAGAGTCTGTCCTTCCCACGTGAGATGATGAATTGGTGTCATGTCAGGATTGATCTCTTCCCCACTGAGTAGGTCTCATGTCTAATTAGAGAGCCATTGTTTACCTGTATAGCCTGTGTGACGATATTGCAGGCACAGGTATATCTTGTCTACCTGGTTTGTTTTCACTTGCAGGGCCACCTGCTTGTTCGTGTTACTCGTAGCCATTATCCCCCAGAAAAAGGCATAGAACTTTTCGGGACTATGAGGACTGGCCAGCAGGGAGTGGATGTGCTCCTAGGTTGCAGTGTGATCTCTTAATATCCTGACTTGAAGAACTCTAGTGTGCTAACCTGTTTATATTATGTTATTATTGCAATGGTCTTGGACTATGGTCCAAGTACCCCTGTTGCTGCTGGCTTAGTACTCCTATTGATTGGCTTAGTACTTGTGCTTCTGTCTGCTTAGCACTCCTGCCTCTGTCTGCCTAGTACTCCTGCCTCTGCCTGCTTAGTACT